>JAULKM010109542.1:0-23373 GCA_032355605.1 Rubia tinctorum
AATGCCCCCCCCCCTGAAACAAGCAACTGGTACCTTTACCAAGCCTACCAATCCTGTAGCAAAAACTATTTCCATCAATATTCAACCTCATTTTCATAATGATGTATTTCATCCTTCCACTGCCCCTACCTCAGATGTTATAGTCCCTGCTCCCCAAGCTCCTAAGATATCCCCACTCAATGCCACAACTAAATCCTTGAACAACCCCAAAGCCTATGGATCACCCAAGCATATTAGTCTCTCTCACTCTCCTGATCTCATACCCATACTTGATATTAGTGTCTCTAAACCATCCATAACCAGGCTCTCCCCTGCCAGCACCTAAAGTATCTCCCTCCAGCCAAAGATCAGATCCTCCTGTGCAAATGATGATATCCATATCACCTCAGGTAGTATTCCCCCCTCCCCAATCCTACTGACAAGGTTTTTTATTCTCAGAAAAGACATGTTTTAAACAGGTTCATGCCTCTAATTCAAGTTGTTGAGCTAGATAACCCGACTCATGACTCTTTTATTCATTTGGACAGTTCACAGGAAGTCAATTCTAGCCAGATAAGTCCTGATCAGGTTAGTTCTCACACTGGAAAAAATATCAAACCTAGTGCTGTTAAATAAAATGATGCTTAGATCATCATCAAAAGGCTCTAAATATGGTGAATTATGATGAATACAACATCTAAACTTAAATTTCTTGTTTGGAATCTAAGAGGAATGGACACATCATTTCTTAGACTTCAAATTTTAATTAGAACTCACAAATTTGACCTAATATGTCTCATTGAACCTATGCATGGTAATGATACTTGTCCAAGTTATATATCTCAACTTGGTTTCAATGATTATATACATTCAAGTACTTTTCAGATTTGGATTTTCTGGAAAATGAACATACAGGTTGATCTTTTGTGTGATAACTAGCAATTTCTTTATGTTAAAATTCTTAGTCCACAACTAAATACAACTATGGAAGTTGTTTTATCTATGGACTTAGAACTAGGATAGAAAGAATTAAACTCTGGTAAGATCTTTTAGCCCTAGACACTTATGAAACCATTTTTATAGGTGATTTTAATGCAATTACCTTCATAACTGAATATAAGAGCCCTGCTAATCCTTGTAAAGCCAGTATTGTTGACTTTAACCAATATATTAATGACAAGGAATTACAAGAAATAAATAGTGTAGGAAACCTCTTCACATGGAGTAATTCCAGGCTTAGGAAACCTACCTCTAAGATACTTGATAGGGGATTATGCTCTGTTGCTTGGTTAGCCAAATTCCCTTTATCATCAATTCAAATATTGAATAGGCAATCATCTGATCACTTAACTCTGCTCCTTACTGTAAGTACTACTATAGCATCTGTCCCTAAGCCTTTCAGGTTTATAAATGTTTGGTATAATAGGTTTGATTTCAACCCAATGATTAAATCAAACTGGGATATTGCCTCAAAAAGGAATGTTAGGATTTTATCTCAAACTGATTAGACTTAAAAAGGTTATTAAGGTATGGAATAAACATGTATTTGGCAACATTGAATTTAATGTTACCAAATCTGGAAAAAAAACCTTAGGTTAGCAGAATTAGATTATGATCATTCTCAAAATGACCATAATTTAATTCAGCTGAATAAGTTTAAAGCTGAACTAATTAAAGCTCTTAAAAAACAGAGAAATTTTGGAAACAAAAGGCTAAAGTGAAGTGGTTAAAACAGGGTGATGACAACACCAATTACTTTCATAATTCAGTTAAGGAAAGGATGTCTAGACTCCAGATTACTAAGATTAAGAGCTCTGATGGAATTTGGTTAGAAAACATAGACCTAATTGAAAAAGAAGCTGTTAATTTCTACAAAAATCTACTAACTGAAGAACAGAATCCCACATCAAGACATTATTTTTCAAGCTATCTAGGACAGATACCAAAGTTAATTACAGATGAAGATAACCATGAATTATGAAGGCCTATTTATATGGAGGAATTAAAACAAACTGTTTTTGGTCTTAATAAAAAATAGTAGTCTAGGTCCAAATGGTTTTACTAGTTTTTTATATATTAAGTCTTGGGATATTATTGCTCAGGATTTGCTTGCAGCAACTAATGATTTTATCTCATCCTCTTCTATTTCTAATGGTATTAGGAGCACTTGGATAACTCTCATTCCAAAGAAACAAGCCACTTCCAGTTTTGCTGATTTCAAACCAATTTCACTTTCTAATGTTTCTAATAAGATTTTCTCTAAGATAATCACAGAAAGAATCAAAACTTTGATGGATAAATTGATCTCCCCTAATCAATCTGCGTTCTTGAAGAAAAAAATACATTTCTTACAATGTCATCTTTCTTCAAGAAATGATCAGATTTTTAGATAATAAATACAAATCACCAAATTGCATTATTCAACTTGACCTAATGAAAGCCTTTGATAGGGTTAATTGTCATTTTCTTAATAGTATTCTTCTGCATTTTGGTTTCCATGGTAAGTTTGTGCATACAGTTATGAAAAATATCTCTAGTGCTTCTTTTTCTGTTTTAGTTAATGGAAAGACAGTAGGATTTTTCAAATGCTCAAGAGGTATAAAGTAAGGTGATCCTTTATCCCCTTTTCTCTTTAATATGTTCACTGAGTCCCCCACTAGGGCACTTACTTTTGTTTTTGAGAACAAAAAATTGATTACTTTCAGTTGCCTCCTAAATCTTCACCTATATCCCATTTAAGTTATGCTGATGACACCATTATTTTTCTTAAAGCCACTACCTCATAAGAATGAAAGTCTTTTTGCGGGTTTTTGAAAAATCCAGTGGCCAAAGGATTAACTTTGAGAAATCTGACTTTTATTTGAGCAAACATGCTTCTGTGGCTAAAATTAACCAAACTAAACACATTCTTGGAATGAAAATAGGAACTTGGCTTTTTAAATATCTAGGTGTCACTATGTTTAGATGAAGGTTTAAAATGTGCACTTTAGGTCTATTTTAGAGCATATTGACTCTAAGATCCAGAACTAGAAAAATAAATGGCTATCGATGGGGGGAAAATAAGTCTAATTAATACCTGCTTGTACTCTATTCCTCAGCCTATTTGGGCAGTTCTTAAGCCTACCACTTATGTGATTAGGCAGATTGAAAAAAGGTTAGCCAATTTTTTGGGGGGAATCTAGATGAAAGGCCTAAAAACACTGGAAAAATGGATTAATCTATGTCTGCCTACAGACCAAAATGGTTTAGGTTTAAGTCGCTAAAATCAATCATTAATGCATGCAGCCTTAAACTTTGGTGGGAATTCCATATTGGTGATTCATTGTGGTCAAAATTATTGTGGTCTTTAGCTGGCTCTAATAGGAAATCTCTTAATTGGAAAAGAATAAGGCAAGTTAACCAATTTGTTGAAAGCTTAACTAAGGTGATTCATGGAGATGGAAAGTGCCTCTTATGGTTTACTAATTGGACTTACACTGGTCCTATAATTGATCTAATTCAGCCACGGGACCTATTTTTTCATATTATTCCATCTTATTGCACTGTCTCAGAATTTATCTCCAACAAAAACAGCTACCCCCCTCAAGTAGCTTCCCATATTTCACATGATACTCTTCTTTTTTTGCAGGAAGCATGCATCATGCCACACATACCAGATAGATTAATTTGGAAGCCTGATCAAAATGGAAGATTCACCTTCAAATCAGCATACAAAGTTTCAGCCAATACATCGGGTAGTAGATCTTCCCTTCTCAAAGTTTGGAACTCTAGAATTCCTAAAAAGATTTTAGTCTTTATGTGGAAATTGATTAACTGTCTTCTACCTTTTGATGACATTTTAAGATGGTATGGTTTCCAACTTACCTCAAAATATGCTTTTTGCAATAGTCTAGATTCAATAGATCATTTTTTCAATTCCTACCATATTTCCATTCATGTCTGGAATCGGATGTTATCTATTATACATGTTCAGTCTGTTCCTTTTCCTTCGCTTTGGGATAGATTATGGCCATTATGGAACTTTCATGGTAACTAATCATGCCATAAGATTTTAGTTGCAATTATGTCATCACTTATATGCTTGTTTCTCTAGAAAAGAAGAAATAATCTAATTTTTAATGCAATCAAACCTTCTGTTGAATCCATAGTTGACGTGTAAAATAAGAAATCTATTTCTTGTTGCTTGCTAAACCAGTTTACTCATCTAAGACCTCAGATATAGATTTCATTACATCAGGTCTTATTCCAACAAAGAGGCCACCTCCAAAATGTGTGATAAAAATTGTTAAGTGGTCCAAACCCTTTGACTCATCTTTCAAAACCAATGTTGATGCATCTTGGACACAATATGAACAAACTGGGATTGGTATTATAGTTAGATCAGCCACTGGTGATATGTTTCTTACTAAATTTAATTATATAATATGTCATTCTCCCCTACAGGCTGAAATGATAGCTATAATGTTAGGCATTTTATTTATTGATCAATTAGGAATTCAGTCTGAATTGGAAAGTGACTGCCTATTAGCTATCAACACAATTAGAGATCCCATGTTGGCTAAATGGAAGCTCTATAATCTGGAAGATAAAGTGAGTTTACTTCTTAATGGAAGATCTTTAATCCATACACATAGGTAAGGAAAAAGGTTGATGATTTTATTGCTAAAAAGGCAAGGAATTTGGCGGCTAGAAATACATATCTTTTCCATGAATTGGAAAGTGACATTAGAGGACTGATTTCTTTGGATAAACAAGGAATACCTGACATGATGTTGTCTTTTCTCTAGTTCGGATGCTACTAATTGTGACACTTATCCTACACTGGTCAGGAAAAATGTTGAGAAGAGGACACGTGATGTCCACATAGTGGAAAGATCAAGAAATGACCATGATCTACTCTTATCCTTAGATAATCTTTCACTTCATCTGCCTTCATTGAAACTTCGTACCAGTTTTTATGAGAAGTGCAAGCTTTTTGGATTCTGCAAATGCCACTCACCAACATATTTTGATGATGGTTTTCAACTTTTGGTCTGGTAGTCTAGCTTCCTTTACAGGATGAAGTAGCTTGTAATTACAAGGATTACCTCCATAAACAAGCTTGTTTGTGTTGGTAATCATACTCATTGATACTTACTACATTACACTACTTTAGCTTTAGTGTTTGTAACCTTACATCTTTTCCAAGTCCGACCTCTCTAAGTTGACACATGGGGTGAAGCCTTGTGATGAGGACCACTTGGAAAAGTATAAAATGCTCTAATTGTAACTACTCCATTGTATTTGTAGGTTTAGGGTGCCTATAAATCCCTTACAATTTTATAAAAACATTAGTTAGGTTTGCATGACAAATGGTTAAGACGACCACTTTTGGTTTTCTTGTCTAAATCCCACATTTTGTAGACTTAATTAATACTAATGGACACTTTGTATACGTGGGTGGCTTGATCTTCCTCTTTGATCTCATTAGTAGGTTGCCCATGATTGATTTTTAATTTTTTTTGTGGTGGAAGGCCATCTGTAAGGGTGGTAGTAGACATTTGAAGGTCATTCACAAGAATGGTAGAAGATATCAAAGGCCATTCACAAGGATGATAGTAGATCAAAGGCTAAAAACTCCAAATCATGGTAGTAGAAGGAATTGGGACCAAGAAAGGCGGAGTCAAAGTTCAAGAGGGCCAAAGAAGAAACTGAGAGATCATTGTTCGAGGTTGCATGGAGTTCCTAGAAAATTCTGAGAAGAATCAGCACTTGACAGTGTAACCATTGGATTATTATTCTCAATCACTATAAAATTAACTACAAGAACTCCCAAATTGGACCAACGGTTCACCCGTTGCGGAGTGAAGAAGTTATCCATGTAAACCTTCCACAGCCGACACGGACTGTACATGCTTGGCGCGAACCAAAATCTAGCACGACCCGTGTTAGGGAGCCTTAGAACGACCTGTATCACTTGGCAAGGGCCGTGCCAAAATTTGGCATGAGGCTCTCCTCATTTCAACCAAAAATTGGCTAAGTATGGGGGCAGGACATTCTGTTTTACACATCCCGTGCCGTTTCAAGTTAAAAATGCCAAGATCAGCCCATGGGGTGTGAAGAATGACGCTGGATGTGTCGAGATACTGAGCAAGACAAGGTTCCACCCTATAGCATGCATAAAATGATGCATAACGCGGATTAGAAATAAGAAAACAAGGATCCTGTCGGCGGCCAACGCCGGGTGACGTGGGGCTCGATTAGCACGTCCAGCAAGGCCCGTTCCAGGACACGTGCCCCACGTCGCCAAGAGCCCTGGAGGCTGCTAGGGTTTTTGGCCATTTTTTTGGCATATTTCTAGGCCAATTCCCTACTACTATATATAAACCTTTGTCTACTAGTGTTTAAGTTTTTATATTCATTTTTAGATCTTAGTAGGTGGCTAGAGAGAGAAAACACTCTCAGTTCTCTCTACCTTCTTTTCTTTTCATCTTTATTTTGCCCAAAAGTGTTGAATCCAATGAAATACTTTGGTTCAATGCTTAGGGAGTAGGGATCTAGCTTGGGGAATATATTTGAGTGAGCAAAGAGCATATATAACCCTATATAATTAGTGAAAGTATACATATAAACCTGTGATAATTAAAAGTGCAAATATAACCCTAGATAGTTAGTATATGTTCACATATACAGTTTAAGGCTGGAATTCGATGAAAAGACCATTTTTCCTCTCTACAAAAAAATATATAATACAAAACTCCCTACCCCTGATTTTTTTCTTCTTTTCTCCACTCTCATCCTGCCATTCTGCTTACTATTACTCCTCATCCCATTCTGCACAAGAAGAAGCCTAACCTAAGCAAGAAGAAGCCATCTCATCACGTTGTTCTTCTTTTGTCCATTCTCGTAACTGATTTCTCTGAACTGGCTACTCACCACCATAGCCGACAAAGCTCCATTCCGATAAAAAGGAAGCTTTCGCCAGCTCTACACCTCGTCACCTCTAACGAACCAGCGTCTCTGTCACCCTTGTAGAGTTGCTCAGTCGCATCGGAGAGAATTCCATCAACACCCCCGACAGCCATGTGAGTTCATTTGGCGACCCATTTTTGAACCCAAACTCGTACTTGTTTGTTCTCTCTCTTTTTGTTGACTATTGAACGTTCATTACAACACCGCCCTTGGCATCGAGTTGAAATCTGGAGTCATGTTGAAGCCCATTTTTGTTGGCTTCAATTTGAAGGCCAGCTTCGGCATCAATTTGAGATTTGAGGGTGCACCAAATGGATAGGGTTTTGATATTTGGAGTTGGTGGTGGGGCTACAAGATGAGGGTGGCATTGGGGCTGGCTAGAGCTGGCTGGAGGGGTGGCGGAGGTAGTGGCGTGAATGCGGGAGGGGTGGTGGTGGTGGTCGGGTGGAGAGGGTGATGGTGGTAAAACCCCTAGCGACGGAGGGAGGCTGACGACGGGTGGTGGCAGAAACCCTAGCATCGGGGGGAAGGCTGATAGCAGAAGGGTGACTGGTGGTGGCGGAAACCCCAGCGGTAGAGAAGATGGCAGCAGAGGTGGTGGAGGTGGAGCGGCAGCGGCACAACGGCAAAGGTGGTGGAGCTCTAGCAGTGGTGGCAGACAGCATATGGGCAAAAGGGCATTTTTATCTTTCAAATGTTGTATTAGCAGAAAGGACAGTTTGGTCCTTTCCGGTCGGTCAATGACCGGAAATGGCTAGTCAATGCCGGAATATAGTCTTTAGGGTTATATTTGCACTAATGTAAAGTAGTTTGGGTTATTTTTCCCTAAAAATATCCCAGGGTTATATCTGCACTTTCTCAATTATATAGGGTTTATATTTGTATATTTCCCTATTTGTATTCATGTGTTGATGTTTATTTTATGAGATTTCTAGATCAATCTATTTATATGTTTTTTTGTGATCATTATGTTGGCTTTTTCTTAATATTCTAATGAATTGCATGAAAGTCACACTTTATTGGCACACAATTGAGTCTACTTTCATGTTGGTGCATTATTGCAACTCCCCGATTAAAGAAACCTAGATGCGTTTGGGGTGTGATAGTTTGGAACTGGAAGTGTGACATATAGAGGTCACAGTCGACCATGTATCTAATTAGCCGACCAAAGAGGTCAGAAGGGTTGTGGGTAGAGATAGAGTAGGTAGCAAACTAGGATTATTTTGTTGATCCTAGAAGCCATCGATAAGACGGCTACTTCCTTCGCCTTTGTAGGCCTAGGGGTAGTTCATTTGTGGTATTCCTCCTGGGACTTAGTCGCATAGGGGAGAAACAGATCTGCGAAAAGTGTCATAGTCATTGTTACACTCCCCTAGTTGCAGAGGTGAGGCTGATGAAAGATTTTATACGCGTACCTCTATATGACATATAGAGGGAAGTTTTTACAATTTTCCACACCACGTGACACAAACACTAGAATAGGGTTAAGTTCTTGCATTCGAAGAAATCGATGATCGAAATAACAGCAACCATGTTATGCAAATATTCCCCGAGTGCTTATTATTATAGTTTATTCCAATGATTGCATGCTTGTAGTTAATAGTTGAACCCCCCCCCCAATGGTTATTTTCACAATACTCTTTATTCCTGACATGTGGTCGAATTGACGACCTGACTACGGTTATGTTCAGTAGATTACTAGATTCATGACATCTCTGTGGACGACCCTGGTACTTGCCGCTATCTACCATTCTTGGTAGTATAGTAGTAGGAAAGGAAGCAACATATAAATTCCTATCTTTGACCCCGAACTGGTCCCCTCTCGAGTTAGTAGATCTCCCATAAAAAGGTCATTTATTAACGACCCCGGGAGGGGGCGAGTCAAATTTTGGCTCTTTTGCCAAGGATTTTAGTTTAACGGTCTAGTAATTAGCTTGCATAACGTGTTAGTTGAGTAAGTAGTGTTGTCTTTATTTTCATTTATTTTGTTTTTGTTGGATTTTTTTGTTAAGCTTTCTTACTTGTTTCCGATTACTTATAACCTTGTTTACTAGTGTGGATTTTAGTTGGCCATTGTTTATTCTCGGTTTATGGTACATACCCATGCCAATGACTTGGGATTTTTACATAGTCTAACGAGTTGCACAAGTAGTAGGTGAGGAAGGAAGAGGAGACCTAGGCCGGAAGTTTCACAAGAACCACTTTCAGTAGCCATAGAGAAAGAAGAAATGATGGAGGAAAACTGCACCTTAAGAGAGTTGATGGCTCCAAACTTAGAGAATCAATTGCTATGCATCATCTTGCCACCGTTGCCACCAAATGTGACATGTGAACTCAAGAGCGGCATGATGCATTTCTTGTCGACTTTTCATGGAATGGCCAAAGAAGATCCAAGCAAGCATCTCTCAAAATTTCACCTAGTGTGTACCAATATAAAGACGACGAGTGTTTCAGAGGAAGATTACAATCTAAGGGTGTTTCCCTTCTTAGTTAGGGATTTGGCCAAATATTGGTTATACTATCTACCGCCTGGGTTGTATCACCTCATGGATGGATATGAAGCACCACTTTCTCGAGAAATACTTCCCAACTTCAAAGTCTGTGGGATTGAAGAAAAAACTCTCCAACATCTCTCAATTTGCTAATGAGTCCCTCTATGTATTGAGAGCGCTTCAAGAGATTGTTGGCTAGTTGTCTGTATCATCTATTCAAGGAGGGATACTTGGTTTACTATTTCTTCGAAGGATTGTGCAATGATGACATGTGTGTGGTGAACGCCGCTTGCAACGGTTCGATCACTAACAAAATCCAAAGGGAATCAATGGCACTCTTTGAGGAGATGGAAAGTGGAACAAGACAATTTGGTACAAGGTCTAGGGTGAACCCCATGGATGAACCATCTCAACCCCAAAGTTAGAGGAGAAAGTCTAAGCTCTTGCCTCAATGATGAAAGAACTCATGAAAAGGGGAGTCCAACAAGCAAAAGTGTGCGGAGTTTGAAATCTTGATCATCACACAAATGTGTTCCCGCAAGTGGTAGAGGATTTTAGAGAAGTTAAGGTGTTGGATTTAAACAATGGTGGAAATAGGCCACCATTTTCTAGGGGCTAACAACAAGGATTCTGTGGGAACTAAGAAGGAGAAAGGCAAGATCCTACGCAAACACTTTCAACTTGAGGTACCGTGACTACCCCAATTTCTGTTGGCTCAAGGAGAACAAAATGCAATGGTACAATCGAGGTGGACAAGCTCCATCTTAACCCTATCCATGAGGAGAAGGGCCTTCAAACAACAACGTCTCACTTTATAAGTCGGACCGAGAGGAAATCCTTGAAGCAATCTCTCAATTTCCCCAGAGCCCATTGGCATGAGGTTGATGTGGCAACCATGAAAGCATCATGTAGGATCCACAAAGGATCCACGTCATAATTGGCACGAGCCACCTAGCGCTAGCACAAGGCAGGCTCGTACCACCTCAAGTCTGGCACAGATCCCTCCTGATGTGGCATGCCACGTGTTGGCACCGATCCCCCTTTGGATCCATGCCACCTCTCTCTCCACCCTATCAAGCCCATCCCTCCCACCTATATAACCCCCCTCGTTCCCAGCCTCTCTCACACCAACTTCTTATTCCTTTTCCTCTCCTAAATTTCCATAGCAAACATCTCCACTCTTTTGGCCATAACTCCCTTAATTTTCATCCGATTCACCCCCATTAGGTACCAAAATTTTTGTCTTTCCAAGATCTATCCAAAACACTAACTCTCATCCTCATAAACCTCACAAATATTCCTATAAAATTCGAAGAGCGCCGAGGCTAGATTTGGGTTTTTCTCCCAAAGAATTCAAATTTTGGTCCATTCCGGGTGTTGGAGAGCAAATATCTCACCCGTTTTGCACTAAAGGTAGTTGGTCAAAATTTTACTCTCTTGAAGAATTTTAAGTTTTGGAATTATTGTTGTTGTGGGGTTTGCATGCTTGAAGATTTTGGTGGATATTGCGATTGAGAATATTTTGTGCTAGGGGGTGTTTTTGGTATTTTTCCTTGGGAGGCTTTACTAGAGATTCTGTCTATGCTTGCTATATTTCTGTGCATTTATCATGGCTTGTAGATAGAGGGAAGAATCAAAAGGAAATGTGGGGTTACCTAGTAAGGCGCCCTATGCAGAGACAAAGTTTCTAGACCAAGAGACCCTTAAAAGTCTCAAACTCTGCAAACCTGTCAGGGTCGTACTAGGTAGGATTGGTATGAGGGAGTTTACTACTGTGTCAGCCCCTACATATACTAGATACACCTTAGAGTTCCTATCTACTATTGCCAAGGAGAACAACAGGAAGATGGGGAATCTATTAGATTCCATTTTGGAGATGTCCCGTGGGGCATGCCTTATGCTCAGTTGGTAGAAATCTTCAAATGGAAACAACAGACAGATTTAAAGGGTTACAACGATAAGAATGCAAGTTATGATTTGTGTGCTTTCTGGGCTATCATCACCCACAAGCTGATGGAGAATAAGAGGAAGAATAATGATATAGTGCATCCAACACTAAGATACATAGCCAGCCTGGTGACTGTGATGGTTGGTTTCTACAGGGATGCCAATACTGCAACGAGAGAGATTGTCGGATCATGTGGTCTGTCTATACGGGTAGGGCTTGTCCAGAACTTTTTTGAGGATTTTGTCACTCACTGCATCAAGCTGTCTATGGCACCATCCCGCACTGGGAAGATAGCTATCATAGGTATGATTTCACTTCTAGTTCATTACTACGGCCTTCAGTTGAGTGATTAGATGAGGGTGAACCCACAAGCACCCTATACACTCACTCTACCGGTGATGGATGAGGCGAAGCTTATATTGGAGAAGTTTGGCACTATCTTTTGGCTATATAAGGGTAAGAAGTTCATAAGGTTTCCCAGTGTTCGAAGACTGCTCTGGATAAGAAGTTCAAACTGCAAAACCTTATCATTAAGCCAGATGCGGTTCAAAAGTGGTTTTGGGCAGTCACTACCTGGGAGAGAATGATGGCTCATAAGAGGAGGATGAGGAAGATCAGGAGCAGGTCCCAGTGTATTCCGCATAGTTTGTGCCCATTGAGCAGCAGGTTGTCCCTCTACAGCTGGCATTCCTATATATGATGTTGCAGCCAGTTTTTGGATGATCGTTGATGACTGTGTTTTTCCTTTTTTTTGGTATTTCCCCCATTTGGATGTTGAACTTTATGGTTGGTCTTTTTAGGTGTGGGGGCACCTTTTTGATTGTCGTATTTGGGGTGTGTGTTTCAAAACTTTGTTGGTGTAATTTTTTCTTTTTCACTATCTTTTGTAGTATGAAGCCCAACTTTGGGGAATTTTTTGGTACACAAAAAAATTGAAAAAATATATATATACCCAGCTAAGTTGGAAACCCTAAAAGGCAACTTAGGAAAAAATGGGATGTAAAGCCCGGATAGGTCGAAAGGCCTAGGTAAAAATGAGAGGCTAAGGCCCGGATAGGTTGTAAAACAGAGGTAAAATTGAGAGGCTAAAACCTGGCTAGGTTGGAAACCTAGGCAAAAATGAGAGGCCGTGTGGAAAAATGTGAGATGGTGAGCTCAACATGTGTGAATTCTATGATGGAAACCCAAAAGGGCTCTTAGGCAAAATGAGAGAAATTTGAAATGGAACTCCAACATTTTTTGGCCATATTTGGCGGTTTCTTCATCAAAATCTCTTGGATTGTCTTCCGCGTTTTCTTCGGGGGAGTAAGTTAGTTCAACACTTATCTTTTCTGCTTACTTTTTTCTTCACAAAATTTTAGGATGGTTAGGTTAGTTTAGCCACTTTGGGGAGTATATGAGTTGTAAGATTCTTGATTCTTTGGGGGAATTAGGGTAACCTATGAATAAGTTGAACGTACTGGCTAACTTCTCTTTGCATGCTACATTTCGCTTAGATTTTTTCTCGTTTTTGTTTACTCAAGGACGAATAAAGGTTTAAGTGTGGGGGGATTGACGTGCTCTTTTATACATGCATTAGCCGATGAATTTAACACATATATTGCCATTTTTGGTTGATTTCCAGTTTTAGTTAAGTTTGCATGAAAGGGGTTTAGACAAGCACTTTTGGTTTTCTTGTCTAAATCCCGCGTTTTTAGACTTAATTGAGACTAATGAACACTTTGTATTTACAGGAACTTAGATCTTCTTCTTTGATATCATTAGTAGGTTATCCGTGAGTGTTTTTCATTTTTTTGGTGGAAGGCCATCAACGAGGGCGGTAGTAGATATTTGAAGACCATTTGGTAGAAGGTATCAAAGACCATTTGCAAGGATGGTAGTAGATTGAAGGCCACAAACTTCAAATCGTGGTAGTAGAAGGAATTAGGACCAAGACATGCAAAGTCAAAGTTCAAGAAGGCTAAAGAAGAAATGAAAGGATCGTTGTTCGAAGTTGCACGAATTTCTAGGAAAAATACGAGATGAATCATCACTTGAGGGTGTCACCATTGGATATATCTTCTTCAACCTTGCATAATCAACTACAAGAAATCCCAAATCAGACCAACGGTTCACCCATAGCGGAGCAAAAAAGTTAGCCATGCAAACCAGCCACGACCAGTGCGGACTAAAATATAGCACTACCGAGACTAGCTGAAATGGCACGTGCCAAAATCTGGCACGAGGCTCCCCTTTTTTCACCCAAAAAATGGCTAAGTATGGGGGGCAGAGCATTCTGTTTTACACATACCGCGCCGTTTGAAGTTACAAATACCAAGATCAGTCCATTAGGTGTGAAGAATAACGCGGAGCGTGCGGAGTTACTCAGCAAGAGAAGGTTCCAGCCGACGGGGCACGTGAAACGATGCATGGTGCAATTCAGAAACTAGAAAATGAGGACCCAGTCGGTGGCCTGCACTGGGTGACACAGGGCACCTAGCACGTCCAACATGGCTGGTGCCTGGTTACGTGCTACACGTCGGCTTGTCTGGCATGGCCCGTGCCAGGGCCAGCTCCCCGTACCGGCACGTGGTTTGGCAGCTGCTAGAGTTTATGGCCACTTTGTGGGCCTATTTTTAGGCCCAATTCCCTACTACTATATATGGACCTTTGTCTACTAGGTTTGAAATATGGATAGAGAGAGAGAAAACACTCTTATTTCTCTCTAGCTTATTTTCTTTTCATCTTTTATCTTTCTTTTACCCAAAAGTGTTGAATCTTGGGTTCAATGCTTAGGGAGTATGGATCTAGATTAGGGACTATATTTGTATTCATGTGTTGATATTGATTTTGTGAGATTTTTATATCTACCTATTTCTTTGTGTTTTGTGATCATTATGTCGACTTGTTCTTAATATTTTTATGAATTGCATGAAAGTCACACTTTATTGGCTCAAAATTGAGTCTACTTTCATGTTGGCGCACTATTTCTACCCCCGGTTCAAGAAACCTACATGCGCTTGGGGTGTGATAGTCTGGAACTGGGCGTGTGCACGAAGGTCACCGTTGTTAATCATCACGATCGACCATGCATCTAGTTAGCCAACCAAAGAAGTCTAATGGGTTGCGGGTAGAAATAGAGTAGGTAGCAAACTAGGATTATTTTGTTGATCCTTGAATCTATCGATAAGACAGCTACTTCCTTTGACTTAGTAGGCCTAGGAGTTGTTCGTTTGTGGTGTTCTGCCGGGTACTTAACTGCATGGAGGAGAAATAGACTTGCGCAATGTGTTATAGCCATTGTTGCATTACACTAGTTGCTGAGGCGAAACTGGTGGAAGATTTTATACGCACAACTCTATGTGACAGATAGGGGGAATGTTTTACCATTGTCCGCACCATGTGACCCAAACACTTGAATAGGATTAAGTTCTTGTGGTTGATGAAATCGATGATCAAAATAACATCAACCATGTTACACAAATATTCCCCGAGTGATTATTATTATAGTTAATAGTTGAGTTGACCCCCCCCCCTCCTCCCAATCATTATTTTCAAAACACTCTTTTTTCCTAACACGTGATCGGATTGACGACCCGACCACGGTTGTGCTTAATAGATTACTAGATTCCTAAAATCTCTGTGGAGGACTCCGACACTTGCTGCTATCTACCATTCTTGGTAGTATAGTAGTAGGAACAAGAGCAACATATAATTTTTTATCTTTGACCCCTAATTGGTCGCCTCTCGAGTTAGTAGATCTCCCTTAAAAGGTCATTTATCAGCGACTTCTGGAGGGGGCTGGTCAATATTTCTAAATAATATTTTAAAATTTTATCTTAGTACATCCTGTGTGAGATTGTACCATTCTTGCCGACTGAGAAGACTCCCATAGTGTTGAGGTGCTACAGGACAGAGTGACGTATGAACTACTCGGGGCAAGGTAAGATCAAGGCGCTTCCCCCAAAGGGTTTTAAAAAATTCCTTAAGGGAAACAACCTACGCATTGGGGACACCTTGTTCTTCGAGGTGCTACAAGTTGGGGGGCTAAGCGTCTTCCGGATCATCATTATCCATGGTGATTGAGTTTATTGTATTTTCACTTATGTTGGAACTTAGACAACTTTTATTTGAATTTATGTAAAACTTGTATGGATATTTACATAACTGCTGTTTTTAAAATTATTTAACTATCTTATTAGAACATTATATAATTAACTGTGTATATGTGCGATTTGATTTGTGCATGATTTTATAAAACCATTTAATAATTCTACGATTAAACCCCATTGAACAAAGGGTGTAATTGACGTTTACAAAGTTAGTTCTGATTTCTACGGTGCTTGTAGCACAATGATTGCTAGCTACCATAATGCCTAATTGTCCTGTTACATGCTCCTAAATTAATCGTGATGATGGGATATTAGAAGGAGAGAGACGCTGAAATGGGGAGAAGCGCATGACCACCATCTTATGTTTCATTTTTTTGCTAACACCGTTAAATTCTTTACTTTAACGTATCCTTTACATACTAGTGACTTCGGTAGTCAATCGGTCCACATGTTGGTGAAAACAACGTTTATGGAGAAATTAGGATACCTATTAAAACAAAATGTGCAATGTCGCACATGACTTGGTAACATTATTTACTTCAATTTTTCAACCTTTAATTTTGTTCACATACTAACCAAGTTAAAAAAGCAATTATTTACCTCTATTTTTTATAACTGAGGTAAATGATATCTTTTACTTAGAAATAAAAAAAAACTGAGGTAAAAGGGGCAAAGTAATAGGCGTGTTCTCTTGTAGTGTCACAACCTGCAAGAAGAATCATAATTGTGCTAAGTTTAGTTATATTTTTCCCTTCAGAAATAACTGGCTTTCACAACTCTTGATCATAACTAGAATTGCTGCATGGTCATGTATATGGTTGGGGAATTTCACCAGTTGTTGAACTTTTTTTAATTTAGTCACATGTAAGAGATTGTCACTGATTGTAAGGGTTACTTTAGGTAGTTCAATCTCTTCAGAATCAGAAGAATCCCAAATAATCTCCAGAATGTTATCATCAGAATCTTTTGAATGAATAAGGTTGTTGAATTGATATTTGTTGTTGGACTAAAAATCCACTAACCTTCTTGACAATGCACTCACATAATTATTTGTGGAACCACCTAGTATTGGATTTTAAAATTCAACCCCAACAATTTAGTTATCCATTTGTGCTGAATGACTATACAAAAATTCTAGACTCAACAAGTATTTGAGGCTCTGGTGATCGATCTTCAAAATGAACTTATTCCTCGGTAAGTAGCGCCTTCATTTCCCAACTTCTAACACCAATGCCATCAATTCCTTTTTTATATATACACAGCCCGCTAAATTCCAAACTTAGAGCCAGGTTCATCACAACCAGTCCGCCTCACAATAGAGCGGACCTTTCCCAATCTGATGGTAAGTAAACAAAAGCCCGAAGAGAACGCTGAAGTGTCACTCCCATGACATCCCCCACTAGGCCACAATCCAGTAGAGGATGGAGACACAACACAAACCATGATGGTACAACCAAAGAGGTTATGTATAGAGAAATTAAACATCAAAGAGGGTAAGAAAATTTCAATAGATCTCACTGAATAAAGATCCCTATACTGACTTGAGCGTTAGAACTTCTCCCCCGGGATTCCCTTATAGGAATCTGAACCAGTGTAACACTATCGACAAGCCCTAAGGTTTATATCTACTCAAAAAGAATCTCGTATCGGTTGCACCGTCTATGGGTGAGATTTTTTCTTTCTAGGTTTTGATAGATCCCGGGAAAGGTCGCAAACCATACCGAACCAGTGCAGAAGCACACACCAGAAGAAGAAAACAACCACATTAGCTATGTTATAACATTGTCAACAAATTTGGTGCATTGAGGAAAGAATTACAATAGTTAGCACGAGGGGGTAGGCCCCACAACCAGACCGAGATATATAATAGAAGTGAGAAGCCGAACATTCTAAGTAAGAGAAATTGAGCCAATGAAAAATGGAAATTCCACTAGTCGAGGAAAAGATAAAATGACACGACATGGAAAATGAATGAGAGTCACAACATAACCGCTATTGCACTCCTTGCCAATCAACCTCCCGTAGTTATGATATGTTCACTCAAAGGTACGACTCCACGCAACAAGCACTTCACATGATTACAGATCCGTGCATATTATAAAATGTTATGGTATACTTGCCCCCATATTAGAGGACCTAGTGATAAACAACATTTAGACACAGAAATAGGAGCACTATTAATACACAAAAAACATCGAAGGAAGGATATCCGACAAATTAATGCCCATATCGACACGCGGACCGGATACTAACTACACAATATTCGTGGCCATATGCTTGCGGAAACATAATGTAGATTTGAATCGACAAAACGCATGTTTAAAAAATCTCAATATATACAATAGGAACAACGAAAAACTCTTTCCTAAAACACATAAAAATCTTTCCACAGAAAATTACATAACTACAAACCCATTGCATAAAAAATCAACTTAAAACCCTAGCTACATGCTATTAAAGCCATAATGGCCCCGTAGGGAATAGAATGATAACTTATTCTTCCTCTCTTATTTTCTATAACTAGTACCCCCGTGATTAGGCACCATCCTTCCAGCCTGGTAAGTAAAGTGTGCCATGCAGAACGACGGGATCACTCCACTCACACACTAAACCAACCACTGCAGTATACATGTGGTGTATTTATGAGACAAATCGACGGCCAGCACTACGCATCCTACCCCCACCTCCCGCGTCCACGACTGGGGGCAAACCTGGGCACTAATACCATGTGAGTTCTTCCTCGCGCCCATCCAGGAGGCTTCCGAGATGATGTCGATATGACATCATTCTACATTCACTAATCTCATACACCAGTCCTAGGAAAAATCATAAAACATATACGTCAAAATACATATGCACATTCATACCAAGTAAATAAACTATAAAAGACACTTGCAACATGTTTTAATGGCCTTAGGCAGCCAGACATACAACTGAGCTTACACCCAAACTAAGTTTACATGCTCCTGCTAACCTAGGACATCATATAAAGGGTGGTGTGCCCAACAAAAATGAGGGATAGTCTCAAAATCCCAATGGAACGAATCGGAAACATAAGACACATAATACATTCCCTAAGAAACTACTAAAAGCTATACCTCCAAAATATCACCTTATCTTACAACCCTCGAATGATGGCCCTTTATATAAGCACAACCTGGCCTTGGAAATTTGAAAGAATTTTATAATTAAAACACTAAAAAGATACGCTGACACGTTCTCTTAAAAAATGACTACCCAAAATTTTAGTCTAGGTAAATGGAACGCAAAATAAATCTCAAGACATTCAAAACAGTTCACACATATGTGGAAATACTATCCATACGCCTAAGCTCAATCCACATAAACATTGCAGCCCAGACCCAATAAATCTCTTCACACCATCTTTGTCACTCGATACGACATAAGCAGGCCATGCACCTGAAAACTATATCAGTACTAAAGATCACCCCAAACCCGCATCTGGAGCAGGAAGATAAATCATTGGTTCACATACGCCTAGGGAACCCCTAGCGAACGACACAAGTGACAATTTTTTTATGTCTTGACATTTTTATACGAAACCCCATTATCCTACTCTATGGACCAACGTAGCCTAAACCCAAAAATCTTAAGCCATGGGTGAAAAACACATCGCGGGATGTGCCCAACGAAAACTACGTTGGAACGGTCATGGGAATTTGTACACGGCTTCCCATACGCCTAGAAAATAACTAGCAAGCGACACAAGTGCACAACCACCAGCCCCCAAGCCACAAGGTCCAAAACTATATCCCAATATCATTACCTCATTAACTAATAGTCTCAACTGAGTGACTCATCCCATAAAAAAACCCCAATTATCAACCACTATGAAATAACAACCTCGAGGAATATAAATACAATGAAATGCTACAAAGAAACATAGAAAACACAAACCACATCCAAATACACAATACAAAAAAAATACAAGGTCTTGATAAAAACATTCTATCACTTAACTGGCAAAATTCCTAGCAAAAAACCTATAAGCCAATGCCTTTTCATCCTCCTTACTACCCAACCCGGTGGCAACCTTAACAGACATCTCTGCATCACTCCTCCTCGACATAATAAGATAACCATACTCTCCCGAAGGCTGGGCAGGTTGTTCCAGAGTCTCAGTACCCACATTGGTTGGAACACTAGCCTCTTCGGCGTTATTATCTTCGTACTTATTAGTCTCGCACCTCCCAATCTCATTGAGCAAGAGCAATGAGGCTATCTTCCCTACTTCCTTGAGGAGGCAGAAATAGTGACCGCCATAGACAACCTTCAACCATAAGCCTCATCCAATTCCCGCTTAGTGGCCACCTTATGCTCAACTATAATAATAGAACCCTCAATCCTTGTAATAGCCAAACTAGGGTTTTGAGCACGAATATTTTCTAATGCATGCCACCATTTCATATCCGATATCTTAATGTAAGTTTTGGCAAAGAAGTTGTAAAAACTCTCCGTCTTTAGCAACCTATTCACCAAAACCTAATGATACCTAGGATCTACGGGACCTCGGCACCGCAACTTAGTGAGGTTCTCAATAACTAGAACGTTCACTCCCACTTTTTTATCACTCAAACCTTAGTCTATCGCAACCTGCATCTCTAACTCGATACACTTATCCTTATAGAGTTTAATCTCCTCCTCCAAATCAGCCACTCGTTTATACAAACCCTTGCGTTGAACCATAACTACCATGGCATCTCTCAACTGAAAAAGATACAAACTATGTTCAACAAACACTACAATAAAATAAAAACCAACATACATAAACCAGACCTCATACCTGATCCATTGAGCCAAACATCTTCAATGGGTCCCTCATGTCCACTAGATCCAAGCCAGTAGGATTAATCACCCCGAACAGTTCACCTTTTCTACCCCCAAAATTCACCATAGGAGTAGAATCATCATCACCCCCATTCCTACAACCTTCCGATCCAGAGACCACGTCAGCAGATGGTGGGGTGGCATTTACCCTGCCAGACCTCTCATTCGGCCCCCGTCTTCTTCTATGCCAGAGTGTCAGCTGAGCATTGCCATACCTCCCCTCATATTCTCTCCTATGACGTAGAGGTCAAGGAGGATCAATCCTCGATAAACCCATTCCTACACCAATATTCCTAATCATTAATACAAAGATATATACCAACACAAAATCCACACTAAGAAATTTTCTACACATGCATTAGACCACTAATAAAGCGAAAGCCTATCTTCCCCCGTGGCCGAATTATCCTCAAAGCAAATAGGGCCAAATATTTTACAATCTGGCTCTTCAGAGTCAAACTCTTAATTAATCAGATGGCATGTCATAGGGAACAGTGAAATTCCACACAGGCAATGCCTTGCAATCGAGATATTTCACATAAAAGTACTTTCCCTTCCACGGCCCACAATTAAAGGAAAAATATTGTATAAGGAGAACCCCAGGAAGAATGGGATACAACGTAAACACTCATTCTCTACCACCACTCTGCAGGTGAAAAATTATAATAAAATCACAAACTTTTAACATCTTCACAGAGTTTTTGCACACTTATACATATCTACCCATCATGGCCACACCCTTTAAATAGATCTAATCGAGATCAATCTCGTAAGACTCCAATACGCCCACCACAAAATCCGGGAGGGGCAAAGCCAATCTATACAAAAAAAATCTTCTCTTGATGACTATGCCATCCACATAAATCTCTATGTTCGGTCCAAATTGGCGTGAAAACGATTTTTCAACTCTTCTTTGTTGTGTTGCTCTCGTAGTTCTCAGACCAAAAGGGCATTTTATCGTGGTAGAATGACCTAAAGCTGGTGATGAATGTTGTTTTCTCTCCATCTTTCGAATTCATTCTAATTTGATGGTATCCTTTATAGGCATTAGGGAAGGTCAAGACTTAACACCCATATATAGATTCGACCAATCGATTGATCTTGGTCAAAGGATAACAAGCTTTTGGGCAGCATCCTTTGAGATCTGTGTAGTCGATGCATATCTGCCACCCTGCATCGCCTTTTCTTACCATAACAGAGTTAGCTGACCAGGTTGGGTACACTACTTCTCTTAGTATTCCAGCATGTACGAGGGTCGACACCTTGATCCCTATGGCTTTCTGTTTATCATATGCATGATTCTCAACTTCTACCTAACTGACTTGACTGAGGGGTCGATGTTCATACAATGTGTGGCTATGGATGGATTGACACCTCCCATTTCCTGTATGGACCATGAAAACAAAGTGTTATGCCTTTTAATTATTGTTATTACCTTTCTTTTGGTAGGTTCTGAAAGCTTCATTCTTATCTTGATCTTCTTGGTCATGTCATTGTATCTATTGGAATAAACTATGTGTCTTCTCCTAAACCCGCCCTTAAAGCAGTGACTATCGCTGGTTCTCCCTAGTTTATTGAGTGAACCATTGGTTGTGTACCGCTCCTTGTGGTAGATTTTATGGCGATGACCATACATTGACTTGTCACTTTCTGGTCTCCTCTGATTGTTGCCACTCCGGTTGGTGTTGGAAATTTTATGACAAGGTAATAAGGTAGCTGGATGGCTCAGGCGACATTCATTCATGGTCTTCCTATAATTGGATTGAAGGGGCTCAGTGTATCTATCACTACGAAGTCGCATAGGACTATACACTTCTTATTTTCTTGCCCAGTGGTTATAAGGAGTTTTATATTGCCGAGGGGCCATTGAGATTTCCCTGTAAAACCAACAATGAAAGATATTGACTTCACGGGGTATGCACTCTTAAATCCAAGTTTGTCAAAGCAGTCTACAGTTATTATCTCCACTACTATCTGTCATCTGTGAAAACTCGTTGTACCACAAGGTTACCTATTTTCGTTGTGAAGACCAGAAGGTCATTGTGAGGCAATGGACTATGGACTGCGTCTTTCCCACTGAACGTGATTTCTTCATTCGGTGATGTTCTCTTTTCTACAGGCTCTCGTGGGGTAGAAATATTGCTTTCTTTTCATGTGTCGATAGACATGGTATCGATAGATTCGTGAATAACATATATCACCATTACTGGGATAGTATCACTTGTATTTTCTCCCAGCTTTATTGTTGCCGTCATATTTGGTTTTGGCTTGACCTGTTTCTAAGTTGTTAGTGTGCTTTTGTCAGTGTCGCACACACTTGATCCCTATGGATAGTTATCCTCCTTTCTGTATTGGGTGAGTCTTCCTTGCCGTAATAGTTCTTCCATTTTTTCTCCTTTGGTCATTATAGCTATTCGTATCATGACCTTTTTCTTTGTGGAAGTCGCAATAATAATGCTTGGATATTTTATTTTCTAGAGCTCTCATGGGACAGGGGTCTCTGAATAACTCCCTGTGAATTTTCACATTTTCCTGCCTGAATTTGGTTAGGGGTGTTCAATGAAAGACGCTTGATCTTGATATGAATCTCCCGGTGAAGACTCTAGTTTGCGAAATTTAAATCTTTAACCAAGTGAAAGGATTTGCAAACCCTCACTTGATAGCACAAATTGTTCAAAACTAGCCCTCGTGATTGCTCTCAATTCAAAATTTTATGTGCTAACTAGCCCGCAGGACTAGTTCACAAATGGTATTGATACTTAATTAACCTGCATGATTAAGAAATAATGAAGAATTCTCACAAGCAAGGAATATAAACTCAAAATGTTGAATATTTGATTGATAAAAAGGTGAAGAATATCTTAGCCCAACCCCTAAATTTATAGGGCTTGGTTCGGCCAGAAACCCTAATCTGAGTCAACTTATAGCAGTTTAAAGAAGCTAAAACCATATCTAACTAGAATAACTAAAATAAATGACTATATGGACGAATTCATCAAGATGTGTTCTTGAATGAATATTTCCTTATCTAATCTTACCAAATATAATTCTAATCAGAATAAAA
>JAULKM010109551.1:0-23372 GCA_032355605.1 Rubia tinctorum
ATTTTATACCATATATACCGCATATCTCTATTCGTGTGACGAGAAGCAAAAGAAAATCAAAGAATAAAACTCAACACCGCATTAATCTAGTGAATTAAGGGAAATTTTGGATAAAGATACCATTTTTGAAAGGTTTCCACACCTCCACTTCATTGTCCGATGTGTCAACCTCACCAAAACACTTTCTTTGCCACTAGAATCACATTTTGGAACATCAGCAATCGGTAGAAGAGGTTGAAATGGCGGTTGCGTGTGGTTGGCGTTGATTTTATACTAATGTGACACTTTATTTTTATAGTATGTGCTGATATAACCCTACATTTTTTACGAATATGCTGATATAACCCTATAAATTTTAGAAATGTGCTGATTTAACTCTGTTAATTTTCATAATATGCTAATATAACCCTACCTATTATGGCGGCGGTGCATCAATAGTCCGACGGTGGCGTAGCTGTGGCTCGGCGGCTGTCCGACGGTGGTCCGATGGTGGTCTGGAGGTGGTCCGGCGGCAATATTGGGTATTGATGATGCTAAGGGCAATGAAGTCTTTCTTATCTTTTTGTTTTTAAATTTTTTTAGAAGGACAAAATTGTCTTTTCACGAAATTTTGGCTAAAAGTTGTCGTAAAAGGTTATATTTACACTTTCACTTATTGTTTAGGGTTATAGCTGCACTTTCAATTATCAAAAGGTTATGTATGCACTTATGTGAATTATATATGGTTATATATGCATTTTTTTCCATTATTTTATTATTACAATAATGGGATGATAATTGAATAGTGTCCCAGTCAACGATTCTCTCTGAGTCTCACGGTCCTGACGCATGGGCGTAACCAGGGGGTGCCGGCGCCTCCCCTAGGATCCGGTGGTCCGGAATTTAGGTCAAGGCGCCACCGGAATCCATGGATCCCCCCTTGAAAAATTGCAAAACCAGTCTGACGAGCTTGCCGAAGAAGATGATTGTCTTCATTTTTTTGTTGCCTAACTAAACAAAACGACGTCGGTTATCCCTTAGTGGAACGACGTCGTTTTAGTAGCCCGAAGGCAAAAAAAGAAGGGCTTTTGGGCTGAAACCCAATCAGCCCAACCCAAATAAAAAACCCTACGTACATTAAGATTAATGTTCTCCACTTCTCCTTGAGAAAATTCCAAGATGGGTGATATAGTAAGTGGTGTTGGATGCAAATATGGAGGACGCATTTCGGAAATGCGCCCTCTACCTTTTTTTAAAAAAAATCGTGCATGCAACGAACGCATTTTGGTAATGCGTTTTATCGTTTTTGTTTTTATTCCCGTGGAGAATCTGTTTTTTGCTTCGTTAACCGGTATTTTTACTTTATTTTATTCGTTATATGAAGACGCATTATGAAAATGTGTCTTCAATGTGCCTTTTTCAGTTCCCCTCTCCAGCTTTTGCTCCATTATGTTTTGCTTTCATTCCTCTGCTTCGTTTTTCTTCTACTCTCATCCTCCTTGTTTTTACCGTCGCAATTCCTTTGTCGTTTTCTTCACGTGCTTTTTGTCTTCTCAATCCATCAAGCTCCGTCTCTGCGCCAGAAGCGAGGGTCTCGCCATTCTTCGCTTCGTTTCGCTGTCGGAATTTTGACGAAGGTACGGTGGATTCTTAGATCTTTTCTTTGTGTATTCGTTTCACGTTTTTTTGCTTTAATTCTTACCTTCGAATGACCCTTTTGCTCTGATGTAGTTCTCCCTGAGGCTTGCCGGTTGTTGTTAGTGTCGGAGATGTATTTTGAAGGAGGTGCGTTGTCGAAATGCGCTGGTCAGCTCTCCGCGCGAGGTCTTCACGCGCCACCCTGCCAGCAGCGCGTGTTAAGCACGCACCACCTCAGACGGAGGCGTTTGGCTGAGTATTGCATTTCATTTTTTGGGGTATTCTTTTTGGTTGGCATTATTTTGTTAGAACAACGAAAGTATGTGAAGAGAAAATTGTGGAATACATTCTCTGTCTTGTACGCATTGGAATGGTAATCTTATTTTTGTTGTAGTGATAATTGAAGATTTTTTTTAGCAATATATTGTATGAGCAACTAAAATCTTTGAAGAGCAATTTCTGAAATACATTGTATGACCTTTTTGCGGAGTTTAATTTTTTGTTTGGTTGAACGAGAATGTTTTCACTTTAATTTTGCATCATGTTGTGAGGATTTTCATATTCTGGTATGTAAAAACGAATGCAAAAACTTATACTGTTATTAATGGATATTATTTGTATTCTGTTGGAGTCAATATGACCCGAGCCTAAGCATTTTGTATTCCGAATTGATGTTGAAGACTTTAAAGTCGTTATGGAAATGATTGAACTGACGGTGTTGAATGTTATTATTTGTGTGTAATGTACGGTGATTGATAATGGCATTTGGATTTCATTTCCATATGTATTTATATTTTAATTTGTAATTTTGTAGGAAAAATCGGGGTGCGATATAGTGGAATTTTTACTGTTCTCTTGAGGTTTTCATCTTCTTTTAAGAAGGTATATTTTCCTTGAAGGAGTCCTGATTTAGACATATTAGATGTATAATTGTTGATGTGATATGGAATATGTTTTCATGTAATGCATCAATGTCTTGTGAATGACTTTGTATTGTTTATGATGATGAGAATGTGAAGAATCTGTTTTACTATGATGTTCCATATGCATAATCACTGATTGGTAATCTATGTTGTAATATTCTTTTGCGAAGGTAATTAATTATTGTATACTACTACGTCAGTTGCACGATGAATTTGTTGTTGTACTTGTGTAAATGGGGTGTGATTAAGTATGATGTGAACGTGGGTGTGTACTTTGATCCCCCCGTAGCTGAGAAACATGTGACTGCAAAGCGGAGGTTAAGCCACTCTCAATTAGTTGATTTAATTGTGAGACGGCTTGGCATTAATTGTGAAGGGTTTTTTCTGAGAATCTTTTATCGTTGTCTGGAGAATATTGATTCTTCTATGTATTATCGATGTTATGAAGTGGAAGATGACGAGTCGACGGAGACCTTCTTCGATACTGTTGATGGAATGTCTCCATCGTCAGCGAATCTTTACATTAAGTTGGAGAGAATTGAGACCAACTTTGAACGTCCGGGTGATGTTGGCCCAGACTCGTTCATATCGTTGTTGAGAAATTTATAGACCTATACCTCAGCAACATGCCCTTCCTTTCCAACACCTAATTATTGCCAAGGTTTTGGAGAAACTCATGTTGTTGGTGAGTAAAGTTAACCTACATCGTATGTCTATCCAGGTTGCCCTCAGCCCTCCACAAGTGCTGGTCTGCATGGTGTTTATCATGAAGAATTGAATGTCTTCGACGATGATTACATCGGTGAAATTGGCGAGCATGGGTCCGGTGGTGCTGGTGGTGACCTTGTTATAGGCAGTTTTGATGTGGATGGAGAGGATGCTGAAGGTGGGGGAATTTGTAGCAGAAAACAAAGATGATCATTTCTTATAGACCGATTCAAATCCAGGGGATGATGATAGCTAGTTGGTGTACATGACCAATGCTCCCACTGTATTCCATGAAGTGTGGAATCCTAATATCAGGGCATTCTTTAGGGATTATGGGGGTCCTGAGAAAGTTAGGTATGACTCGGCTGATTATGGCAGAATACTTCCTAATTATGTTCAAGCGACTTGGGAAGTTGATTTGGGTATGAGATTTCAGACTAAGCTTGAATTGGTGCAGGCAATATGTAGGTGGAGTTCGAAGATTAACAGGGAACGCCAGGTTGTGGAGAGCAAGTCGAGTACGTGGTATGCGAAATGTAGGGAGGTTGTGGATGGAAGTGTGGCAATTGTTCGTGGATTTTCGGAGCCAGCATGAAGTCCTCCCATGGGATGTGGGAGATCACCAAATGGGCAAGCAGTCATTCTGCAGCCATTCAGTGTCAGTCACTAGACATCCTAATCTTGGCGAGACATTTATTAACTGATATCATAGCTTGCATATTTGTGACTGATGTGTATGTGATGGTTGAATCCTTGATTGATGATGTAGCTTTGATGAATGAAAAAAAAAACATGCAGCCATGCTTATTAGTGCTTAATCTAATATGATCTTGGCAGGGGCATGCTGTGATTAAACCTAGCTCTAAAATTATTTGTATGCATGACTCTATTCTAGTTGATAGCCACCTATAATGATACATCACTTGTATACACTTTGGCAGCAACCATGTTTTCAAAGACAGTTAAATGGCAGCTTTGAAGTGTTTTTCCGTCATTATTACATGTGTGTGCCTTGTTAACCAGTAGTTGTGCTATACATTCAGGATTAAATTTGTTGCCTCAGATCTTGATTTTTAAAAATATAGTTTTAAAAAAAAACTTCATACAAAAGGGAGTGTAGCCTCCTAACTTTTATAAGGTTTCCCTATAAACATTCCTTTACAAAATACATGGTATGTTTACCCTAGACCTGAATCTAGAAACACAACCCTACAAAAATACCTAACCCTTGCTATTCTACACTAACTCCATGCTTATGACCAGATCTTGAATCTTCTCGGTTCTGCCAATAGCCACCATGTATTTCAAACAGTTCCTTACCAGCTCAGAATCCACAATTATATTGTGGGGGCAGTATACCAAGTCTTCTTAACCTTTCCTTTCCCATGTGTGACAGTTTGAACTCATTACCACCCTTGCGTCTCATGATTTCTACCATAACATTTTGCAAACTTAGAAAATTCTTATCTATAACTCTCGATTCTTCTCTCTCAAAAGTATCATACACAACTGGTAGTAGCCCCTATAGGTTTTGACTAGGTTTTTGGTGTTGTAAACTCTAAATTAAGGGGAAAAACCCAAGTCTAGAGTGTTTAGATAGATGGATTTTTCTAGTGGCATACTAACTGAATATTAAAACCATCTGAGATGGCTGCAGCTAAAAATTTAGAGTCATGTGCATATATGTGGATTGGGGCGCTATCTTGCTGTATGAAAATGTGTTTACTTGCCCAAGATGGCCATTTTGCCTTGATTGTTGGTATAAGTTCATGAATAAACTCGTGTCTTATGATATCTCTAGTGATGGACACAATGGGTGTAAGAACCATGGTTTCCCTAGATTTATTTACTGTAGTGTACTTGGCTACTATATACTCCACATAAGGAAATACTCTTATTTTTCTGTCAAACATTACATTACCATCTATGTTAAATATTGGTCTACACACATCATATAAACACATATGTTTTGGTATGTAATGCTTGCTTTGAGCAATTCTATAAGGTCTTGGTTCACTAGAAGCAAGAATAAACCTGGTTGTAGCCTCAGTCATGTAGAACCACTTTTCATCGATGTGTATGATATTGTGCATATTCTTGAATGATTGAGTTGATTTCACCATGTGTTTTAGGTTGTTATTGAGCTGAAATATTGTGTAAATCCTTGGATATTTATGTTATTTGGAATGTTATTACAGTTTAGAGATTTAGAGGTTGAATTGCCAAGTTGCTACAGTTTGTGGTCGGTAATCCCATACCGACCAGTATTCTAGAAACATGAAGAAGTTGACATTTGTGCTTGGATATGGAAGAGGAGAAAAATATGGAGATGTTGAAGAACGGATGGATTATTCAGGTTGAAATTATGGAAAGTTAAAATGCAGTTGGAAAAGAATTTGGATTGATTTGAAAACTCCAAAATTTTAGGAGAGAATATTGTGTTTATCTTTTTGAATTTTATATAGATAAGGAAATACATATTTTATTCCGTATCTATCTTTTAGCTGTAGTAATTTTTCCTTACTATATTTTTCATTCAAGTATGAGACAGAACGGTACGCAGAAATGCAAATAGTCCATTGCGGAGAACAGTATTCACGTTTGGAGCTTTTCAATATTTCTATTCAGACGATTTTCATCATTTATTTTTATTCTTTTGATTTTTAATTCAATTATATTTTCTAGCTAAATTTATATTTTCCTATAAAGATCAAGGAAGTATTGGCGTCGATTCTCGTGAGATCTAATTAGTTTTTATACTTTTATTGCATGCTTGCATATGTTGTTCTTAATTATAATGTTTATTATTGCTTTCATTTTATTGAGTAGTGTGTAATATTTGATAACATGTTAGTTAATTTAATGCCAATTGAACCAATCATCCGTAATTGTGATTTAAGTTCAATCAGTGTTAGGGAACAAAGGTCTTAATTTAACAATCCTGCGTCAGAGTTTGTTGGTTATGAATTGGGCCTTTCTAATTCTTAATGCTGCTAGCATATTAAATCTATAGAGCATCTCTTATATTATATGTTAGTTAGAGAAATAGTTGGTGAGGCTTCCTCGTGATTATCGACAAAGTAAGGAAAGATTGGTTGCTTGCAACTATAACCAATTTGTTTGCATGCATTTAAAGTTATCTTTACATCGAGGATCGAGATAGAAAGCCAGTACGGAATCGATCGGAACCGTAATTTTCTCATCATAGTTGAATCTTTTTTGAAAATTTGTAGCAATTTTCCATTCTCGTTTTAACTCAATTTTTGGTTTTTCTTATTCAATACCCTCATCTGATTATATTGGTTACAAAGTCGCAGATTAAAAATAAAGAAAAAGTGTTGCCAATCTCTTGGGAAACGAACTTGCTGCAGCTATACTGGTCGGTATACACATACCGACCGCAGAATCATGAACTGAAAATTTAGTTTAGAGATCAATTTATTTTTTGTGTAAGGCGGCGACCACTGGCTGGGAAGCTCCGGAGAATGGCGCACTAGATGGGGAGCGGTTCTTGGGATGTGCGACAACCTTCGGGCATTATGTAGGTGGACGATTCTCAGTGAACCAATCCGAATTAGGTATTGACAGTCTGACCATTCTGACGACAATTGTAATGTCTGCACAAATCTGATACATACGCGGGCCATTCCCAACTGATAAACACTGATGAAAATTATCCCAAAGCTCCTTAACCGAGTCATAATATATAACACTAGAAAAAATGGATGGATCGAGTGTCTGAACAATCCAACCAATAAGCACAGAATTCAAACTATTCTAATCATTAGCGAAAGGTTCACCGGGTAAAGGCTTGGTGATAGACTCATCAATATTTCATCAAGAATTAAATTCATTGCGAATAACATTACTCTAATCATTATAATTATCACCCTTCAAGATCACAGAAGTAATGAGCAAACATGTGTGATCTGACGAATGAACATAGTACAGATGCGAGGCAGACATGGCGGCGGAATCTCCGGCATGGCATTGAAGATCGGTAGAGGTTGAACTATTGGCGTCGAGCAGCAGATGGCGGAGGGCTCGACGGAGGATGGCGGCGGCGTCGGGCTGCTATGAATCTTCAACAAGCGACGACAGATCGGCGACAGGGACTACATGCACGGGGGATGGTAGGTCATCTGGCTCGGCATAAAGGTTTTCAATTAAAACCTGATTCAGTGAATCCATCGGATGACAATGGCGGCGCATGGGTGGTAGACACGGCAGCGCGTGTGGACGGCATAAGCAGGACGCTGAGGCAGCGCATGCTAGCAGATTGAGGCGGAGGCAGTGCTGACTTCTCGGCGGCAGCGATGGTGTTGACCATAGCGGTTGCAAATAGAGAAAGGAGGGCAGGGGCAGCGGTTGTGATTTATGTGTCAGGATTTTTTTTAAAGTTCTCAGGATTTAGTCTCTGATACCATGTAAACTATGAACGTGTGATTTTATTAATGATTCAGGGATACCATATGTAGATAACATAAAAAAAATTATAAATGGAAAATAATTTTAACTATGGTACAATAATATTACAAAATATCTTCTACTATAGGTCCATAGTCAGAATCATGTAGGAAGTTTGAATTTTGATTTGAAAATTTCTTTGCAGTCCAAATCAAATGAAAAAAATTTCAACTTCATACATGGGTCCTGAAGTCGAAACCAAATTAGGAAAGAGTTCCCATATAAGTATCGAAGTTGAAACTTAAATTAAAAATTAAAAACTTAAAAACTTAGTGATTTTTCAAGAACCCTCATTTAATACCAACAAACCGCTGTGTATTGAAGTCAATGCATGGTATTTTATACAAAATCTCATATACCCCTTTATCCCAACTGAAATTGCACCCTTACTTTTTTTTACACTATTCTCTATCAAAATATGACCGCATATTTAAGAACAATAATAATATCATATATGATATTGTTCAATTCGTGTAACAAGTAGTTTCTAAATATCAACTTTTTATTTGTCATTATTATACGTAGGTAAATATATTAACAGTCAAAGATATTTCTTGAACGGTGTGTTAATGACTGCAATGCAATTTCAACTAGGACAGAGAGAGTATTGTATTCTATTAAGGAGATATTTTGTTATATTATGTGTATATCTTGTACCTTAAATAGAATCATTTTCCATTGGTGATTTTGTACATGCTGCATATATATTGTACCCTTGTATCATGAATAAAATCAATCGTTCATATTTTACATAGTATTAGAGCTAAAAGTTCCAAAACCCTAAAAAATTCAAACCCTAAAATTTGCCGCCGCCACCCTCTCTTTTTCCGATACACGCGCCACCGTCGCCGCCTTGATTTTCTTCACGTACCACTGTCGTGAAATTGCCATCGCTGATGAAACTTCCCGCGCTGCCGTTGTCGCCTTTTCTCCGCCGCTGTTGTGGATCTCTACAATTAAGTCGACGTCGAGGATCTTGATGTTACCGATCTTGGTGTTCTCACCAGTGATGACGCTCCGGTTCTCGATCTTGGAGCCAATCCGCCCGTCGTCCCTGGTATTCTCACCAATACTGGTGCTACCAACCCAGGTCTCCCCGCCGGAGGTCCTCTGTCACCACTCCAGTCTCCTTTTCTGCCCGAATTTCCTGTTGTCGACGCCATCGTCTTCTAGGCTGTCGTTCAAGCACTAGCGGTCACCGCCGCTCAGGCCCTCTGCCAGTCCACCGGTGATCTTGAAAGATGATAATTTTAATGATTGGAGTACCTCTTTACTTAATGTGTTTTCTGTGAAACGTAAGCTTGGCTTTATTGATGGCTCTATTGTCAAGCCTTGACTTGGTGAACCGTTTTATAATGACTAGAATAGTGTGAATTCTATGCTTGTTGGTTGGATTGTTCATACTCTTAATCCTTCCATTTATTCTGTTATTACTTATTGTGCGTGTTATAAGGAGTTTTGGGATTACCTTAAGCAGTTTTTTATAGTTGGGAATGGTCCTCGCATGTGTGAGATTTGTATGGCCATTTATACTTGTCATCAGAATTGTTAGTCTGTTTCTGCCTATTATGGAAGGTGCAAGATGCTGTGGAATGAGATTTTTACTTACTACCCCCTCAGACATGTGTATGTACTGCTACTACTATTGCTATTAAGGAGCGTGAGAATGAAGTGGTTCATCAATTTCTCATTGGACTCAATGATGGCTATCATAATCTCAAATCGCATATCCTGGCTCAAGATTCCTTTCCATATATTGGTCGTGTTCACTCGCTTGCAATTCAGGAGGAGTGTCACAAGACTGTCGCCAATGCTCGTGAATCAACTCTGGATACCATGGCCTTTGTTGCACATCAATCGGCGCCTTTCCTGCCCGCTACCGCCATAGACAGAAAGAGGCTCTTGTGTACCCATTACAACTATAAGGGCCACGACGTCACTACATGCTAGACTGGTTCCTTAAGAACAGACCTCCTGGATCTAGCTCGAAAGCCCAGAACCAGTGAACCATTGTTCCTCCTGTTATTCCATTCGCCAGAGTGGCTCAGTTTGCAACCACCACAGCTCCACGACCGGGCAACACCGCTGCCGTTCTCTCTGATACTAATTGGTCAGCTTTTGGCCCCGCCTTGTTCAACGAACATTGGAGTACGATTCTTAACATATTCTCTAAGCTTAATAATACTGACAATACGTCAAGTAAGACCATTTTACCTTGGATCCTTGACACTGAAGCTTTATATCATATGACTAGTACCAAGGATCTTCTACATGATCTTGAGCCTACTGGTATTGTTGATTTCATTCTTCTTGATGGATCTATTTCCATTGTTGCTCAACACAAAAAATTATACTTTGGTGATATTGTTGTTTCTTGTGTTTTGTTTATTCCATAATTACATTGTAACTTGTTGTCATTTGCCAATTAACAGCTGCTTTAAAATGTCTGGTTTTTCTTACCAAGAAATTATACATTTTATAGGATATCACTAGAAGGACAATGATTGGAGTGGGTGATTAGTAGTGTGTGGTTTATTGGTTGTGCAGACTGGGTGCTCCGCCAGCTTTGTCGTCGTCCTTGTCCATTATTGCTGCTGTGTCGTTGTCTGTTTTATGGCATCAATGTTTTGAGCATCCGTCCTCTTCAATGTTGTCTTCTATCCAGTTATTTTTTAAGTCGTAGTGAATTGAATAAAATTGTTCCTTGCTTGGTTTGTCATCAAGCAAAACTATGTAGATATAGTTTCCCTTTGAGTCATTATAAAGCTAGTCGTTTGTTTGAACTTATACACTGTGATGTTTGGGGGCCTTATGGCTCACCTTATTCTAGTGGAGCATTTTCATTTTTAACAATAGTTGATGATTATTCCCTAGCTATTTGAGTTTATTTGTTAGTTTCTAAGTCTCATTTACCTGTCAAGATGAAGGAATTCTTTGATCTCGTTTAGACACAATTATGTCGACCTGTACAACGGGTTTGGGATGACAATGGAACTGAATCTATGCCTCTCAAGCTTTACTTTGTAGAGAAAGGAATTTATTTTGAGACATCTACAGTCTACATGCCACAACAAAATGGACGCGTGAAACGGAAGCACAACCATATATTGAACGTGGCTCGTGATCTGTTTCCAAGCTCATTTGGGTATTGACTCCTGGGGAGAATGCATTCTTACTACTGCCTACATGATTAATCGCATCCAACACCGGTTCTAAATGGTCATTTGCATAATCAACTTTTTCATGGTTGTGCACCAGATTACAGCCATCTATGAGTGTTCAGATGTTTGTGCTTTGTGTCTCAACTTCCAAAGCTGCGAGATAAGTTTGCATCTCGAAGTCGCAAATGTGTTTTTATGGGGTACCCAATTGACAAGAAAGCTTGGCGTATTTAGGACTTAGAGTCTCGTACTATGTTTGATAGTCGAGATATTGTGTTTTATGAAGATTTCTTTCCGTGCTCACCTATTGCTGATTTGAATAATTTGGTTGACGTACCGCAATTGCCGTCGCCGAATGCCTATGATGCCTTGCTGCCTCTGCCTTTGCAGTCACCCGCCTTGGAACTGATGTCCGAGCCATGTCTAGCTCCAAGTCCGTGCCCGCAACCAGCGTAAGTTGATCCTCAGCCACCGTTCATTGAGCCTTAGCCAACCTCATCAAGCTATGGTTCGAGCCATGGTTGGCTAATCCGTAGACGTGTTTGGCCTCCCCGGAGTTGCGGCCTGAGCTGCTGATTTTTTTCTAGATTCCAAGGTTGAGTTGCCTCCGCCACCACGACCTACTCATCCTCCCAATACTCATCTTCACAACCCACCCGGTAAATTGAAGTATCATGACTAAACTCATACTTACACTTTAAACCCCTCCCCCCACGGCCCTATTGCCCCCTAGTACCTTCCTGCATTGTCCTTAGGTATACATTACCTATTGCTGATTATCTTTCTTGCAATAATTTTTCAGTTTTGCATTCTAGATTTTTAGTTTCAGTTACAGATAACTTTGACCCTGTTATTTATTTTGAGGCTTCTTGTCACTCTCATTGTCGTGCGACTATGACAGATGAGCTTGATGCATTGAAGCAGAATGATACATGGGCTTTTTTGCCTTTGCCTCATGGTAAATATGCCACAGGAAGTAAATAGGTGTTTGGAACCAAGTATAGATCTGATGGTTTGATCGAGCGTTACAAAGATCGATTGGTTGTTCTTAGAAACCATTATATTGAGGACACTTATTATACTGACACTTTTTTGTTCCTGTTGCCAAAATGAGCTCAATTCATTTTTTTTATTGTTCTTGTTATTCTAAGATGGGATCTTCATCTGATGGACGTACACAATGCATTTCTGCATGGAGATCTCGATGAGAAGGTGGACATGCGACCACCTCCTGGTTACACGCTTCCTGCACCTGGTTTGGTTTGCAAGCTTCACAAATCTCTTTATGGTCTTAACCAAGTGCCACGGAATTGGTTTGCCAAACTTGCTGCTGCTCTCCACATCTTTGGCTTTGTTTAGAGTAAGGCGGATTATTATTTATTCACTTACTTGAGTGATGGTGTCTCCCTCCATGTTCTGGTCTATATTGGCGATTCACTGTTGCTAGTTATTCTCCGACTCTGATGGCTGAGTTTAAGAAGTATCTTTGCTTTTTTTTCATATGAAGGATCTGGGGGTGTTGAAATATTTCTTGGGGATTGAGATTGCTCGAAGGCCCGATGGTATGTTTTTTCGTACCAATGGAAATATGCCCTTGATATTTTGACAGATACTGGTTTGTTGGTAGCGTCATAACTTGGCGCACGCTGATGATCCTGCGTTTAATGATCCAGCGCAATATAGGCGTCTGGTTGGCAAGTTGATTTATCTCATGATTACTCATCCGGAGCTTAGTTATTCTATGAACACTTTGGCGCAGTTTATGGAAAAGCCACGTGTAGCTCACTGGTAGGCTGCACTGTGAGTATTTAATTTTTTGAAGAGACATTCAGGTCAAAGTCTATTTCTCTCTACTAAAAGCTCGTTTCATATTAGTGCATTCTGTGATTCTGATTGGGCTGTGTTCCCCAATAATCGTCGTTCTTTGACTAGATATTTTGTTATGATTGGCGAGTCTCCTATATCTTGGAAGACAAAGAAGTAGCCCACTATTTCTCAGTCGTCAACTGATGCAGAATACCATGCTATAGTTGTTGCTTGTTGTAAGTTTCTCTGTCTTAAGTCTTTTCTTTGGTCGTTGGGCGTAGGACACTCTTCTCATGTGCGTTTATACTGCGATAGTCAGGAAACTCTTCATACTGCAGTCAATTCTGTGTTTCACAAACGTACAAAACACATTGAGATTGACCGTCATTTTGTTCGTGATTTGGTACAGACTGGTGAAGTTGTTACTCATCACATTCGCACTTCCAGTCAACCTGCGGATTTGTTCACTAAACCTCTTGGATGACATGCATTTCAGACTCTTCTTGGCAATTGGGGATTCATGATCCACATGCCCCAATTTGAGGAGGAGTATTAAGTAGATATTTTGTTATATTTTGTGTGTATGTTGTACCTTAGATAGAAACATTTTCCACTTGTGATTCTGTACATACTGCCTATATATTGTACCCTTGTATCATGAATAAAATCAACCGTTCATATTTACATATTCATTTATACGTTTCTTCAACATCCACGGTCCAATGAAAAAACCCAATCGTGGGAAAAATTTCCCCTTCCATCGCTAGTATTAATCAAATTATCTCTATGATGGAGTCAATCGAGTTACCATACCTAAAATTATCTTCAATATAAGTACTAGTACTACGTTGACTCAGAAGAAATAAATTTTATAGATAAATACATTTATAACCCAAACTTTAAATTGATAGCGCTAATATAAACCTACAATTTCAAAATGTGCCAATTTAACCCTAACTAATTATTATATGTGTCAATTTAACTCTAACTTTCAAAAGTTTTGTGCCGACATAGCCAAACTCCCTAAATCCGGCATTGATCAGAAGAATTCAGGCATGACCAAAACATGAAATGACAAAAATACCCCTGATCAAAACATTTATTTTCTCCTCCGTCGTTGACATTTATTTTCTCCTCCGTTTTCTTTTCTCCCTCCCCCCTCTCCACTGCAGCACCGCCATAGCCTCGGTATCGTATCCCTCCTCCCGCCTCCGCCACCCTTTCCCCTCCCCCTCGCCGCTTCCTTCCTCGAATCCGTCATGCCACCACGGAAATACCGTTTGAATTATATACATGTAAATTGTGTGTCTTCTTCCCTTCCAAGCTAGCAGTTGACGCCCTCCTCCTCCCAAGCGCTGCCTGTTTCTCCTCCCTCTCCCAAGCGTTGCTGCCCTCCTCCTCCCTCTCATAAGTGATGCTCCACCCTCCTCCTCCCCAGTGCCGCCACCCTTCTCTTATCTCTCCCCAACAACGCTTTGCTCTCCTCCTCCGCAGCGCTCCGCCCTTCTCCCCCGTCTCCCCGCAACGCCGCTCAGAACGCCCTCCTCCTCCATCTCTCTGAAACTCAGGCCTCTCTCCTCCTCTTTCTGACTGAAACCTTAGCGCCACTCAGACCACCCTACTCTTCCATCTCCTTGAAACCCTAACGCCTCCCCTCCGCTTAGACCCCACTTCGATCAGCCCCGGCAGAGGAAACCCCACCCCGCCCTTGCGATTAACTACGATTTACCCTCTTCGCTCAGTCCCGGCTCAGCCTCAGTGCCAAAAACGAAAAATAAGGAATGGGGGGAAGATTGGCAACCAAAAGAATGGGGAAGAAAGGGAAACCTGAAATGGGGAAGAAGGGGGCTAGCGGTGTCAAAGAAATGATTTCTTCCTCTTTTTCAATTTTTTTAAAGCAAGGACAAAATCAACTTTTCATCATAATTCGGCCAAATAAACATTGACTAAAAAGTCAGTAGTTAAATGTTATTTTGACATTTTCTGAGATTGTAACCTTATATTGACACTTTCAAATTAAAATAAATTATCATTTTAGCGGTTAACTCTAAATTTTATAAGAAAGCGACAGAAAACAAACAACAATAATAGGCAACTGTAGCCTTCCAGGCTTCCAACCACTGAGCTGTTGAACCACATTCTCCCATCAATTTTGCATTTACACCACTCTATTCTATTCAACGTCACAATTGAATCTTAATTTCCCTGTCTACACGCTGACATGGTTCAATCTGATAAAGATAGAAAATTGAATGAATTTAAATTCTCAAACCTGTGAGGAGATAGAAAATTGAATGAATTTAAATTCTCAAACCTGTGAGGAGATAGAAAATTGAATGAATTTGAATTCTCAAACCTGTGAGGAGATAGAAAATTGGATACATTTGAAAGTTTGACTCGCAGGTTCGATGGGCATTCTCAAATTATTAATTTGTTTCACAATCCATTTTTATCCATTGTCAAGTGGATAGAAAATTAAACAACTTATATTATATCTGAGAGTAGCGATTTCATCTTATAAGCCATAGGTAATAATAAAATGAAAAAATGCATTTATACTCCCTTAGTTCTTTGATTTGTGCACATATATCCCCAAGTTTTTCGAAAGTACATTTATACCGCTGGTATAATCTGAAAAATTGGTCAACTTTAGTCATTATTGGTTTCAAAGAAAATGACCATTTTTCCCTTTCAAAATAAAAACCCTCATCTTCATTTTCAACCCCCGTCTCTAAACCAACAACGATTCCCTCATCTTCATCTCAAAAACCCTCATCTTCATTTTTGGCGGTGGTAATCGACGGTGGTTGGGCTAGGATGACGCAGTGGTGGTGCCTGCTAGGTTCCCGGAGCTGCGCTAGGGGTTGGGAACCAGCGAGATGAGGTGTGGCACAGGCTTGGTGGTGGTGGACAGCTGGACGAAAACTAGGGTGGGCAGAATGACAAGAAGTTTCGGTAGGAGTGCTAGGGTTTTAGGGGTGTGGTAAGGCGGCGTTGCGACGGAGGCAGGGTAGTGTGGAAGGTGGCGATGGAAGGTGAGTGGTGGCAGAGTGCGGTGGCTGACAGGACGGGTGATGCGGTAGTGGGGGGAATCCGGTGATGGATTTATCAAAGCCCACTCCCCAATTGATCTAAGACCACTATTAGTGGTTTCATTCAAGGCCCACCTCAATTTCCTCCTCTTGGTGTTTTCTGAATTATACAATTACGGAGTGGTAGGGCCTTTTGAATTCTTCAATTTCCTCTGATTTTGTAATATGCAATCTTTGAATTGGTATTTTTGAAATAATGCTGACCCACATTATTTTGTCCAGCATTATGAGTCATTTAGTTAGATTAATCCCATTTCCATTTTCTATTTTTGTGTATATATTGTGTCTGAGGTTTTCCAGCGCATGCGATGCTTATTCTGCGTTCCCACTAATCCCAATTCTCCAATCAATGGGAACGCCTAGATGGGGGCCGCAGATTTAAAGAGGTAATTGTTGGAGCCGATTGAAGGGACTTTAAAGAAGTTTGATTCGGCAGCAGCAGATTTGGAAGTGAAGGAATTGAGGCAGCGGTGGATGTCTCGTCTAGTTGAAACCTAGCGGGCACCACCACCGGTAATGACTAAATCAAACAGAGAAGAAAACTTTCATTTGCATTTCATCTGCGGGCACCACCACTGGTAATGCTCATTTTTACTATTTGCTTTCATTTTCAACCCCTAGTGGAGCTCCAGAAACCTAGCGGGCACCACCACCGCGTTGTCCCAGCCCAACCATAGCCGATTACCACCGCCAGAGAAGAATTGCCACCACCGGTAATTCTTCGTTTCTGGAGCTGCTCTGGTTCATGAAACAAAGAAGAAAGCAAACAGTAAAAATGGCCCTCACCCTTTTTAAAAATTAAGTGATGGTTATTTTGGTATTTCAATATTGGTCAACGTCGGATAATAAAAGGTCAACACCGAACTCAGGTAACTGGGGTATGAGTTCTTAAGGCATAGTTAATGTGGGGGTACATTTGCACTTTTGAAGAATTGAAGGGTATATGTGCACTAACGAAAGAACTGAGGGGTATGAATGCATTTTACCCAAATAAACTTGTAACTACGTATGGTGCACTGTCTCAACTGAAAGTTCATACTTATTACTTTTCTTTATGAGCATTTATGCGTGTTGACGTAGGAGGAAAAGTTGAGCTTACTAAATTTCATGCCCAAAATAAGAACGTTTGATTAAAAACACTTGTGCAAAAAATAGAAATATAAATCTTTAAACGTTAAGGGGATTTTAACTACGATTTCGATTCCACCATTTACTTAAACCAGAACCCTATACTGACACTCAATTCTACCTATCTGCGGGTCTGGTTTCATGCATTTCGTCTTTAGTGTTATTGTTCGTGCCAGACTTCCAACAGTGAATAAGCTGATAAATCTTAATTCTATCTTGTAAAAGTGTAAATTTGTCCACTTTGTATAGTTATATTTGTCCTTGAAAAAGTTAATTTCAGAAATATATACTCCTTCCTTTCTCACTACTAAGAATATTCTATGATCATTTCGCGATATTCATGAATGATTATTAATGTTTTAAATTATTTATGGCTAAAAGATATAATAAATGAGAGATTGTCCAAAATTCATTTCAAAATGGTTTGGGGAGCCGATATATTCCCCCTCACTACGGTGAGTGCTTTGACCAAAAAAAAAGAGAGATTGTCCAAAATGGTACCCGCTTTTAATCAAAATTCATAGTTTGGTACCAAAATTTAAAAAAATGCATCATTATGGTACCCAAATTTGCATTTATGGTCCAGTAACTGGTCAGAGCCGGGTTTAATTTGGTCAACCCTCTGGTCAACGGTCAACATGGGTCATTCTGTAAATTTAAAAAATAGAGGGGGAGGGAATAAATTAACAGTTGTTTCAATAACCAAAAAGATACCTACTTTTAAACAAAATTTTTTACTTTGGTACCCAAATTTTAATAATTGATAATAAAAAATCTAATTAAATTGACAAACCTACAAAATCCATTCTTAGGTGATTTTTTCCACGTCACATGGATCGTAATTCATCACATGGATCACTTTTTCAATTTTTTGAAGAAAAAAAAACAAATAAAATTAAAAATTGAGGAAAGAGGAAAGAGGAGGGAATAGAATCTGGATTTCTATTTACCCATTTGCTTCATAAGAAAATTTGTGCCATAAAACACACAATGAGGCCTTTGTAAGTAAAAACAAATTACTGATTTAATGCTCGTATGCATGTTTTTATATACAGCAAAAAGTGCAGAATGTTCTCTTTACACTTATAATATCATCAGTAAGACAATCCAAAAGGCAACCTACATTCACAATGTTATTATAACATCCATATCACCAACACTAGGCAGACACCAAAATGAGGCAAACACTTGCCTATTACGCCTGTATTGATGGAAAATAGATGGCTCATCCAAAAAATAGCCATAATTAAAACCATCAATTCATGCCTCAAAGATTCAAAATTAGGTTCCGCATTGCACGTCTACAATAAAGCAGTCATTGCGGTCACCGTAGCGACATCCGTCATTTCTGAAATAGGCTTCAAAAGGGCTTCTGAACGTTCTTCCAAGGATTTTACTCTCGTTGGTTGCGACCAAGACATGTGCTGCGAAGTAGGAGAAATTTCAGCAGCCGGAAGATTATTCTTCGTCTTTCTAGTGATTTTTGGCTTCTTCACCTAATCCGAGTACATATTACATATAAATTAGCGATTACTTTATATGATAGGAAGCTTATTTATGGAGAAAAAAAATACTTACATGTTGTTCCAAACATTCCCTGCGGTCAACTGAAGATGGTGTGCTTCTTTCTTTGCCAATCTGAATTTAGAAGAAGTGCCAAATGAGATAAATGGAATAGAAAAGGCGTGAAATACATTTGAAAAAAAATCATGGCCTCTTAATGTGAATTACCTCTACATTTGTTTGATAAAATTGTCTCTTTTTCACTTGTCGAATGCAAGCAACAGTAGATTTCTTGGTCGCCAAAACCTGAATTTTATCTTGTAAGTGATCATTTGGTGTGGCAAGATTAAATTTTTTTTTTATCTTGTAACTGACTCTGCTTCACTCTCAATGAAGTTGAAGCCACTTTCTTCCCAAAACTGAAATATTTCTTTACTCCACAGACTCCCGCACTCTCAAGAAGTTGATCTAATACACCAAATGTATTTTCCACAACATCCACCTCAAAGACGATGGTTTCACCACCTTCATAATGAGGTACATGCTCATTTTTCATAGACCCCCCAATAATGAATCCTAACCTTCCTCGTGTGCGTGTTTGCTACCAAAAACACACAAAAAATAGATAATTATAGAGAACCACCAAAAAGCAAGCATACAAAAAAAGATAATGAAATCAACATGCACCAACTTAATTCAGTATCACACAATATAAATACCAATATAGCTACCAAATTAATTTTCTTGCTCCGAACTACTTACAATTTTGAGAACTCCCTTCCACCGCTCTTGCATTCTTCTTTTTTGGCCGCTTCTTCCCAGCTGTGCACATTTTCAAGTACTGCTTCTTCTTGATCTTACAACGATAGAATAGCAAAAAAAATGATTAAACCAGATGAGAAAACAATCACAAACTTTTAAACATTATGAGATGACATATGGTGTAAACCGGTAGCAATATTAGTGAAAAAGTAATGACAAAATGGTGTAAACAATATTAGCAATGACAAAACATCTTTGAACACGTAAAGGTTTAAACTTCTAACATGTCCAAACAAGACTAGAAAAAAATAACATACTAACAATTAGCAATCATTACTAATGGTTTACTAACATACTAACAATTAGAAGAAAAAAATACCAAGGGTTTACTCCAGTAGCAACATTAGCAATATTGTCATTACTTCTCTCATATGGTGTAAACTTCTAACATATCCAAACATCTTTTAGGACAAAAACCATTTGCTAAAATGAAAACTAATTGTTAGATAAAAAAGTACATGAGACCAAATGTGTGTTTGCATATAATAGGGCACCAAATACACTCCATAACATTAATCCTTTCAAAAATGCCATTAATTTAAACCAGTTCTTTTGTGATCTCATTATTATGCACAGATAATAGATTCAATATCTGAGAAGCACCTTGATAGTTAATTATTGACATTCACAGCAAACAAATCAATAACCAAAAGTTTTCAAACTTCAACATCCTAGCTCATAATGAAGGTTACAAGTTACAACTAAAGAAAGATAATGAGTCCAATTCATTCAATTAGCCTTGAACAGATCACGAGGTGTTAAAAGATGATGACAACCATAAAGGCCATCAAAAGTAAACTTGCAGAAAGCCAAGAGAAACTTATTAAGACTGGATATAATGCCTATAATCAGACACCATATGAGATGACCAAAGATATGTTTGTCTATAAGAACAAAAGACAGAGTACGCAGGAGAGACAGAGCCAACCTGATGTCAGAGAGACGCCGGATGAACGCCGGAGTAACGCGGAGAAACGCCGGAGTAACGCGGGGAAACGCCGGAGGAACGAGAGACAACGTCAATGTTCCCGTCCGTCGAGGTTAGCCCTAAATTTTTGCTTCAGATTAAGTTTGCCCGTATGTAATTGAAATGAACATTTATTTATCCACCTTCCCCCTATTTTTAAAAAAAAATATGGATTGGCCCCATTGACCGTTGAAACCGGCTCTAACCAGTCATAGAATCATTTTAGAACATAAATGAAGATTCGGGTACTATAATAACGCATTTTCAAATTTTGGGTACCAACCCGTGAATTTCGATTAAAAATGGATGTCATTTTGAGCTTTTACTCTATAATAAATGAATAAATTTTAAAAATATGACTTATGATAATTGTGTGGAGATTTCACGTGATGCTATTTTTATCTCTTTGTCAAGTTATCATTTATTAGATTTGAAATAGATTACTAAACAAAGTTTATATATATAATACATATCAAGTTATCATCGCTAACTAAAACATGAGTTTGATTTAGAGGGACATGCAGAATTTTGAATATCTCTTGTAACACTTTTAGCATTCATTATATAAAAGTTTAGAGATGATGTATTTTGAAGTACTGCAATAATCGCATCTTATAATATAATCAAACACAAAGTTTTGTTTTAGTCATCCTAAACTTTAGACCAGGTTTATTATGCAATTATAAAAAAAATCATATGAAATGATTTTTTTATAAATATGCTGATAAATTTTGGGATCTACTGTGCAATTATCTAAACACTATATATATCACAAAAAATCAGAATTTTCATTTTTCTTTCCTCCTCCTCCTCTGTTCGAAAACCGCCTCCGACTGACGGTTACCACCGGAATCTGTCGGTTTCCGCCGCCTACGCCGGTATCTCATTGGAATTCGTTGCAATTATTCGTGGAATTCGTCGCTGTTGTGCTTCTTCTTCTTCTTTTAGTTCACGGTGGCAGTTATTGGCGGGTCTGAGCGACAGAGTAGGAGCGAGCCGGATCGATTTTCTTCTGCAATTCGACACAGGGTGAGGCACTTCGACTACGTTCACGATGTCCAGATGTGGAAGAGGAGGTTGCGCAGCGGTTCAGCAACGACGGATTGTCCAGCGACGGCGGCGACAGAGTCACAGAGAAACGCAACGAAGAGGATGATCAGGCGCGTGAGATCCACACACGGAAAATTTGGGATGAAGCGTGTAGCTCACTCGCGGAGACAGCAACAACAGAAGCGATGTCAACGGCGAACGTCGAAGGCAGAGTCGACGTCGACAGTGGATGGCGGAGTCGACGGTGATTGAGCTTTGGCGTTTGAGAGGTGAGGTTTAATTTTGTTTTTAATTTTTTTCCAAGTGATATGCTGAGGTTTAATATTTATTGACTGAGTATGTGATCAGAAATGTTGTTTGGTCTAGTGGTTACCACTCTTGTTGTTGAGGTTGAGGTTTCGAATTCGAATCTCTACATGACCTTTATTTTGAAAATTTTATGGAGTTTATGTTTTTGATGTATATGCTGAACTTTAATATTATTTGACTGAGTGTGTGTTCAATAAGATTATTTGGCGTAGTGGTTAGTGCTCTATCCTTTGAAGTTAGTGACTAGGTTCAAATCCCACCAGACCTATTTTTTAAAGAATTTTTATTTTTAAGTTACTGTAACTTTTGCTGATATTTTTAGCTTTTTTTTCTCTTATATTGATGTTTTTCAATATTCGTGTGAAGTTTAATTGATATGAGTTGATGTTTTGTCCTTTTTTGGTTGATATGGATCAATATTTGCAGTTTTTTAAATTTATTTTCTCATATTGATTCCGACTCAGGTTTTGGTGATAGGACTTGATGTTTGTAGTGTTATATTTCTGATGCAAATGTTTTTTCATTTTTCGAATGAGGTTCGATTTTAGGAGTTGATGTTTGTAGCTTTTTGGTGATATGGGTTAATATTTGTAGTCTTTTTTTTAAAAAAAATTTGTTGATGTTTTATTCTTTTTTTAATGAATAGTTTATACTCTTGAGATACCGTTGAATATTTAGCACGAGTTATAAGTGATTTACTTATAAACTAAACAACGTTCAGTGTTTATTAAATGTTAAAAAATATTTATTTTAAAAGTAGATAATATATTTGGAGCAGAAGTAGAAGTTGATCTCCACAACTTTCAAAATAACTCGGATTTACTTACGAACACGACTCCACCAAGCACACCATAAGTTAAACAGTTTTTAGAAAACTGTTTATTTTAAAAACATAAACTATTTTTGAAGAAAAATATAAATTAATCTCCCGTTACTTTTAAAATAAGTCAGATTTACTTATAAATATAACTCCACCTAACACGCATTATTGACATGTCAAATTCAACTACATAAACATACTTCATCTCCAGAATCGGGTATGGGTCACCCAAGTTTTTTTTCTTCTTCTCTTCTTCATCTTGAAACGGAAGATGATCAACCAAAAGCTTTGATACCACTTGTTGGAAAAATTAATTCTCTTGTGCAGCTCAAGATGACATAAAAAGGAATAATAGAACACAGATTTTAACATGGTTCACCAAACACATTGGCTACATCCACAAATATAAACTGATTAATCTTATTAACCGAAAGGGTCACACAAATTACAGATGTCAAGAATTACATCACACGGAACCACCCAAAAATCTTGGGATTCCCAATTAATGAATTATATCTTGAGTTACCCATACATAAATTCAAAAATCCTGAGTTCCTCATTCATTAACTTTTTTAGAAGTTTGAAGAGATACCGGATACCCAACAGACTCCACCAAGCACACCATAAGTTAAACAGTTTTTAGTGTTTGGTAATCTTTTAGAAAATTGTAATTTTAAAACATAAACTATTTTCAAAGGAAAATAAAAAAATAATCTCACGTTATATTTGAAATAAGTTAATTTTACTTATAAACATAATTACACCAAACAAACATTATTGACAAGCCAAACTAAAATTTAATTATCTTTGCTCATTCAAGTTGAACATGGATTTCATATTTGTAGGGTGAAAAACTGGTTTTACCGTTTTAGGCGTTAACTAGCAAAACCTATGTTCCAACGTATTCCTAACCAAGTACGTAAAATAAATAAATCACGCAAGACACACGACTTGGTTATGCAGTTCGGTGAAATCCACCTACGTCTGCGGGGCCTGGCC
>JAULKM010109561.1:0-23371 GCA_032355605.1 Rubia tinctorum
TTCAGTTTTATTCTGATTAGAATTAGATTTGGTAAGATTAGATAAGGTAATATTCTTCAAGACTTCTTCTTGAAGAAATCTCGGCTGAAATAGATTTAAAATATGTATTTTAGTTGGATATGGTTTTAGCTTCTTAAAGCTGCCATAATTTGATTCAGTTTCCAATTGTGTTTAGGGTTTTTTGGCCGATACCCTTCCTATAAATAGAGGGGCTGTCCAACATTTTTCAACACCTTTTATCAATAAAATATTCAGAATTTTGATTTATACTCATTGCTTGCGAGCGTCTCCATTGTTGCTTAATCCTGCTGGTTAATTAAGTATGAATAACCCTGTGAACTAATCATGCGGGCTAGTTAGTGAGCAAGTCAAAATTAAGTGTACCTCGAGGGCTAGACACTTGAATTTCATTCATCTATACTAGGTTGGGAGAGATTCCTAGTGTAGTCAAAGATCCAAAATTCCGCAATGTAGAGTCTTTGCAAGCAGATTCATATCAGTAATGTTTTAAATTAAGATGAAGTGCGATCATTTTGTGATTCTATGCATTCATTTCCTCATTCCTTTGGTCCATATTTTGGTCAAAATAAATGTGTGCATCAGGCATGCAATTAAAAACGAAATGCAAAAATTGTGTGATACTATGCATTTGTTTCTTCATTCACTTGGTCTATATTTTGGTTAAAATAAATACGTGCTTGAGGCATACAATAACATATATTGATTTTCTCCTAAGTTACAACTTTAAAAAAATTCAAATCCAAGGAGTGTCATCCTTATAAACAAACTCAACTTGGTACTAAGCTTAAAGGCTCTAAAATGCATGCGTTGTTGGCAAGTCTATATTTTGTCATCCACATTAAGTTTGATATAATCATTTTATACATTGATAGTAGGAGTGGGGTGAAAAATATTTACTAAATTAATCATTCATCGATAGCTTAGTCTGGATATTTTAGGTACATTGGCTTGGGACGATTTGGTAATTTAATTGGAAAAAAAGCTCTAGTTGATGTTCTTCAGTGAAGATGACTAACTGAAAGCAATTTTGATGTCTTTTCTTAAATATGTCTTGCCTAAAGTTCTTGGTTTCACGTTGAATATCAAGAGCCGATTTCTTTTTTATTCTTTCTTTCCCACTTTCAACCATCTTCTGCCTTTTTGCAACCGCTGTCGTTGCAATCTCATCCTCCACCTACTCTTTCTCAAGTTGTCCCTGCATACGTCCTTAGTAATAATGTTATTTGAATTGATGATAAATACTTGACCAAGGGTATACAAATGAAAATGGAGGCTATGTATATCAATACGTGAAAATGGAGGCTATGTATATCAATACGTGAAAAAATATTTTCGATGCTTTCCTTCCCACTTTCGACCATCTTCTGCCTTTTTTCCACCCCTGTCGCTGCAATGTCATCCTCCACCTGCTGCTTCTCAAGTTCTCCCTGCATACATCCTTGGTAATAATGCTATTTGAATTGATGATAAGTACTTCCCCTGGGTATAAAACTAAAAAATGAAGGCTATGTATACCGATACATTTCCCATGTAGCCAAGAAACAAATTCAAGAAAAAGAATTCTTTGTGTTGTAGTTTAATTACAAAAATTAAATTCATTTCAAAAATTGTTTTTAAGAATGTATTTACCATATATACTTTTAACTACTTAATACAAATAAATAGATTGAATTTTACCAATTCGTAAGAAAGCTTTCTAAGATGTTTGAATGCCCATTTCTCTCCGCACAATTTTTCATCTCAAAATCTCTCCTCCCCACAATATTTCAACCAAATTAAGTTTCAGTTATTGTACACAAAATGGGCATAATGTAATCCAAAATATTATTTGAATATTCATTTGACAAATTTCCGAAGTCTGTGCTTTCCACGTGCAATGTTTTAAAGATGATGTGCGATCATTGTGTGATACTATGCATTTATTTCCTCATTCACGTTATCCATATTTTGGTCAAAATAAATATGTGCATATGGCATGCAATTATAAACGATGTGCAATAATTGTGTGATAATATGCATTTGTTTCCGAATTCACTTGGTCTATATTTTGGTTAAAACAATATTTTTTTAAGGCATACAATAACATGTATTTATTTTCTCCTATGTTACAACTTTAAAAAAAATTCACAACCAAGGAGTTTCATCCTTTTAAACAAACATAACTTTGTACTAAGCATAAATGCTCTAAAATCCGTGCGATATTGGCAAGTCATTATTTTGTCATCAACATTAAGTTTAATTTAGTAATTTTATATATGAATGATATGAATGGTAGGAATGGGATAAAAAACAATTACTAAATGAATCAATCATCTATGGCTGAGCCTGAATTTTTAGGTACATTGGTTTGGGACGATTTGGTACGTAAATTGAAAAAAAATTTTTAAAAAAGTTCCAGTTAGAGTTCTTCAGTAAAGATGATGAACTTAAATAAATTTTGATGCTTTCGCTTAAACATGTCTTGCCTGAATTTCTTGGCTCCGCGCAAAATATTGTGGGCTAGTTTCGTTTTTATGCTTTCCTTCCCACTTTCATCCATCTTCAGCCTTTTGGCCATCGCAGTCGCTGCAATCTCATCCTCCACCTGTTGCTTCTCAAGCTGTCCCTGCATATGTTCTTGGTAATATGTTATTTGAATTGATGATAAGTACTTGACCATGGGTATAAAATTGAAAATAGAGGCTATGTAAATCGATATATTTCACTTGTAGCCAAGAAACAAATTCAAGAAAAGAATTTTTTGGATTGTTGTTTGATTACAAAAAATAAATAAATTTCCAATTCTTTTTGTAAGAATGTATTTCCTATATATTTTTTAACTACTTTATACAAACAAGCAGATTGAATTTTATCAATCCGTAAGAAATTTTTCTAAGAAGTTTGAATGACCATTTCCCTTCACACAATAATATTTCATCTAAAAGTCTCTCCTCCCCACAATATGTCAACCAAATTAAGTTTGAATTATTGTAAAAACAATGGACGTAATGTGATCCAAAATATTATTTTAATATTCATTTGACACATTTCCAATGTTCGTGCTTTGCACGCGCAATGTTTTAATGATGAAGTGCAATCTTTGTGTTATACTATGCATTCGTTTCTTCATACACGTGGTCCATATTTTTGTCAAAATAAATACGAGCATGAGGCATGCAATTACATGTATTAATTTTCTCATAAATTTTAACATAAGAAAAAGTTTACAACCAAGGAGTATCATCCTTATACACATACTCAAGTTTGTACTAAGCTGGACAGCCCCAAAATGCATGGGATATTTGCAAGTCAATATTTTGTCATCCACATTAAGTGTAAGTTTGTCATTTTATATATCGATGGTTGGAATAGGATAAAAATAAGTTATTGAATGTATCAATTGTCGATGACTGAATCACAATTTTTTTGGGTAAGTTGGTTTCGGGCGGTCCGATACATAAATAAAAAATTGAAAGCTCTCCAGTTGGAGTTCTTCAATGAAGATGACGAACTGAAAGCAATTTCAAAATAAGAATTCAAAGAAATTAATGGTGAAGATGATAAGTACTTGACGATGGGTATAAAACTGAAAATGGAGGCTATGTATATCGATTCATTTACCTTGTAACGAAGAAACAAATTTTAGAAAAGATTTATTTTGGATTGTAGTTTAATTAAAAAAATAAAATTTCCCCTTTTCTATTTATTCTAATGATGTATTTACTATATTTTTTAACTACTTAATAAATACAAACATATTGAATCTTATCCATTTGTAAGAATGCTTTCTATATATTTTAATGCTCATTTCTCTCCGCACAATTTTTCATCTGAAACTCTCTCTTCACTACAAGGCTTCACCATCTGCAAATGGCGAATACCAGTGAGCACAAGGAGGTGTCTAAAAAAAGAGCAGGGTATCTGAAGGACCCAGATGAACTCATCAGAAATCACAAATCACAAATCAGCTTCTACTTCATAGACATAGATGCATGTTTAGGAATGACTTTTTTTTCTATGGTAAACCAAAACCATGGTTTGTCATGTTCTAGCTGTATTGGTCATTGATGGCTAATTTTGGATATTTTAGATACATTGACTTGGGATGGTTTGGTACAAAAATTGAAAATAAAAAGAAAAGCTCTACTTGGAGTTCTTCGGAAAAGATGATTAACTGAAAGCAAGTTTGATGCTTTCGCTTGAATATGTCTTGCTTGAACTACTAGGTTTCACGCTTAATGTCGATGACTGGTTTCTTTTTTATGTGTTCCTTCCCACTTTTGTCCATCTTCTGTCTTTTTTCCACCACAGTCGCTGCAATCTCATCCTCCACCTGCTACTTCTCAAGTTGTCCCTGCATACGACCTTGGTAATAATGTTATTTGAATTGATGATAAGTACTTGACCATGAGTATATAATTGAAAATGGAGTCTATGTATATTGATATATTTCCCATGTAGCCAAGAAAATAAATCAAGAAAATAAATTTTTGGATTGCAGTTTAATAACAAAGAATAAATTCATTTCTATTTTTTTTGTAATAATGAATTTCCTATATATTTTTAACTACTTAATACAAACAAACAGATTCAATTTTATCAATTTATAAGAATTTTTTCTAAGAAGTTTGAATGCCCACTTCCCTCCGCACAATATTTCATCTAAAAGTCTCTCCTCCCCACAATATGTAAACCAAATTAAGTTTGAGTTATTGTACACACAATGGGCATAATGTGATCCAAAATATTATTTTAATATTCATTTGATACATTTCCAAAGTTCATGCTTTGCACGTGCAATGTTTTAAAGATGATGTACGATCATTGTGTGATAATATGCATTCGTTTCCTCATTCACTTGGTTCATATTTGGTCGAAATAAACACGTGCATGATGCATGAAATTACATGTATTGATTTTCTCATAAATTCCAACATAAGAACAAAGTTTACAACCAGAGAGTATCATCCTTATAAACATACTCAAGTTTGTACTAAGTTAAACAGCCCTAAAATGCATGGGATATTTATAAGTCATCATTAAGTGTAAAATTGTCATTGTATACATCGATGGTAGGAATGGAATGAAAACCAGTTACTGAATGTACCAGTCATTGGTCTCTAAATCACAATTTTTGGGGTAATTTGCTTAGGACGGTTCGATACATAAATTGAAAATTGAAAGAGCTCTAGTTGGAGTTCTTCAGTGAAGAAGATGAACTGGAAGAAATTTCAAAATAAGAATTCGGAGAAGTTAGTGGTGAAGATGATAAGTACTTGATGATGGGTATAGAACTGAAAATGGAGGCTATATATATCGATACATTTCCCTTTTAATCAACAAACAAATTCAAGAAAAGATTTTTTTGATTGTAGTTTAATTACCAAAAACAATCTTCATTTTAAAATTTATTGTAATGATGTAATTACTATATTTTGTTAACTACTTAATAAAGACAAACAAATTAAATTTTATCCATTCGTAAGAAACTTTTAAAGATATTTTGATGCTCATTTCTCTCCGCACAATTTTTCATCTGAAACTCTCTCTTCCCCACAACGCACCACCATCTGCAAATGACGGATACCATTGAGCACAAAGAGGTGTTGGAAAAAAGAGCAGGGTATCTAAAGGACCTAGACGAGCTCATCAAAAATCAAAAATAAGATTCTAGTTCCTAGACATAGATGCATGTTTATAAATGAATTTTTCTTCTATGGTAAACTTAATCCATGGTCTGTCATGTTCTAGTAGTAACATCCTAGAAACTTTAACTAGGTGAACGTGTTTGTTAAAATACTGGTTATTGTTAAATATATTAAAGTTTTTTTGTGTTTTGTGAATAAAAAAAGAAGATATTCAAATGCAAAAGCATAAAAGCAATAAATATGATGGACTGAGATGATAAACGATTATTTTGTCAACCAAATTAAGTTTGGTTATCATACACACGAGGGGCGTAATGTGATCCAAAATATTATTTAAATATTCATTTGATACATTTCTAAAGTTCGTGCTTTGCATGTGCAATGTTTTAAAAATGATGTGCAATAATTGTGTAATACTATGCATTTGTTTCCTCATTCACTTGGTTTTATATTTAGGTTAAAACAATACGTGCATGAGGCACTCAATAACATGTATTGTTTTTCCATAAAGTTACAACTTAAAAACAAATTTCACAACTGAGGAGTATAATCCTTATAAAAAAAACTCAACTTTGTACTAAGCTGAAAATCTCTAAAATGCGTGTGATATTGGCAAGTCATTGTTTTGCCATCCACATTAAATTTGACTTAGTCATTTTATACATTGATGGTAGGAATTGGTTGAAAAACAGTTACTAAATGAATTAATCATTGATGACCAAGTCTGGATATTTTATGTAAATTGGCTTGGGATGGTTTGGTACGTAATTTAAAAAACAAAAGGCTCTAATTGGAGATGTTCAGTGAAGATGATGAGCTGAAAACAATTTCGATGCTTTCACTTAAATATGTCTAGCATGAACTTCTTGGTTTTGCGCTGAATATCGAGGGCCGGTTTCTTTTCAATGCTTTCCTTCCCACTTTCGACCATCTTCTGCCATTTTGCCACTGTTGTCGCTGCAATCTCATTCTCCACCCGCTGCTTCTCAAGTTGTCCCTGCATACATCCTTAGTGATAAAGTTATTTGAATTGATGAAAAGTACTTCACCATGGTATAAAATTGAAAATGGAGGCTATGTATATCGATACATTTCCCATGTAGCCAAGAAACAAATTCAAGAAAAGAAATTTTTGGACTGTAGTTTAATTTCAAAAAATAAATTCATTTCCAATTTTTTTTTGCAAGAATGTATTTACTACATATTTTTTAATTACTTAATTCAAAGAACAAATTGAATTTTATCAATTTGTAAGAAATTTTTGTAAAATGTTTGAATGCCCATTTTTTCGCACAATTTTTCATCTAAAAGTCTCTCCTCCCCACGATATTTCAACCAAATTAAGTTTGAGTTATTTACACACAATGCACATAATATGATCCAAAATATTATTTAAATATTCACTTGATACATTTCTAAAATCCGTGCTTTGCGTGTGCAATGTTTTAAAAATAACGTGCAATAATTGTGTGATACTATGATTTTGTGTCCTTATTCACTTGGTCTATATCGTTGTTAAAACAATATGTGCATGAGGCCTTCAATAACATGTAGGGATATATGCCAATATAACCCTACCTATTTAACATAAGTGCCAATATAACCCTCAGATCATTTGTAGTGCAGATATAACCCTACCTATTTTATGTAAGTGCCAATAAAACCCTCAGAACCTATTTCCGCCGGGCCACCGTCGGACCGCCACCAGACCACTTATAGGGTTATATTGGCAATTACATCAACTAGGTAGGGTTATATCTGCACTAAAAATTATCTGAGGGTTATATTGGTACTTATGTCAAATAGGTAGGGTTATAAAAGCACTTTTCTCTAACATGTATTGATTTTCACCTAAGTTACAACTTTAAAATATATTCACTACCAAGGAGTGTAATCTTTATAAATAAACTCAACTTTGTACTTAGCTGAAAAGCTCTAAAATGCGTGCGATATTAGCAAGTCATTATTTTGTCATCCAAATTAAGTTTGAGTTAGTCATTTTATACATCGATGGTAGGAATAGGATGAAAAATAGTTACTAAATAAATCAATCATTGATAGCTAAGTCTAGATATTTTAGATGCATTGACTTGGGACATTTTGGTACGAAAAATGAAAGAAAATTCGAAAAATGACGAACTGTACGAAAAATGACGAACTGAAAGAAAATTCGATTCTTTTACTTAAATATGTCTTTCTTGAACTTCTTGGTTTCATGCTGAATATCAAGGGCCGGTTTCTTTTCTATGCTTTCCTTTCAACTTTTAACCATTTTCTGCCTTTTTACACCGCTGTCGTTACAATCTCATCTTCCACCTGATGCTTCTCGAGTTGGCCCTGCATACGTCCTTGGTACTAATATTATTTGAAAAGATGATAAGTACTTCACCATGGGTATAAAACTGAAATGTGATGGTCATGTATATCGATACATTTCCCATGTAGCCAAGAAACAAATTTAAGAGAAGAATATTTTGGATTGTAGTTTAATTACAAAAATTAAATTTATTTCCAAATTTGTTTCTAATAATTTATTTAATATAAAATTTTCAACTTCTTAGTACAAACAAACAGATTGAATTTTATCAATTCATTAAGATGTTGGAATGCCCAGTTCTCTCCCGCACAAATTTTCATCTAAAAGTCTCCCCCCCCCCCCCCCCCACAATATTTCAACCAAATAAAGTTTGAGTTATTGTACATAAAATGGGCGTAATGTGATCAGAAATATTATTTAAATATTCATTTTACACATTTCCAAAGTTCACGCTTTGCACGTGCAATGTTTTAAAGATGACGTGTAATCATTGTGTGACACTGTGCATTCATTTTCTCATTCACATGGTCAAAATAAATATGTGCATGAGGCATGAAATTACATGTATTGAATTTCTCGTAAATTCTAACATAAGAACAAAGTTTAAAACCAAGGAGTATCATCCTTATAAACATACTCAAGTTTGTACAAAGCTAGACAACCCAAAAATGCATGGGATATTTGCAAGTCATTATTTTGTCATCCACATTAAGTGTAATTTTTTATTTTATACATTGATGTTTGGATTAGGATTAAAACCAATTACTGAATGTATCAATCATCAATGGTTGAATCACAATTCTTTTGGGTAAGTTGGCTTGGGACAGTTCGATACATAAATCGAAAATTGAAAAGGCTCTAGTTGTAGTTCGTCAGTGAAAATGATGAACTAAAGCAATTTCAAATTAAGAATTCAAAGAAGTTAATGGTGAAGATGATAAGTACTTGACGATGTGTATAAAACTGAAAATGGAGGCAATGTATATCGATACATTTCCCTTGTAATCTAGAAACAAATTAAATAAAAGATTTTTTATGATTGTAAGCATGTATTTACTATATTTTTTAACAACTTAATCAGAACAGATAAATTGAATTCTATCCATTTGTAAAAAAAAATTCAATGAAATTTGAATGCCCTTTTTCTCTCTGAACAATTTTTCATCTAGAACTCTCTCCTCCGCCCAATGCACAATCATCTACATATGGCGGAGATCGATGAGCACAAGGAGGTCATGGTTGTGATGAAGAAATTTAAAGCTTAATTCAAGAATGAAAATAAACTTCTCCTGGATGCTGGGCGACTCCAATGGTTCACTCTGAAGGAGCATGTCGAACATGCTGGGGAGATTCCTCTTGAAGCCAAGAAGATGGGAAAATAATAAAAATGCATCAAGTTCAATATTGAGTTTGAATAGTGCTAGTACATCAAGGGGTTGAGGAAAGAAGATGAATATGCGAAAAACTAGGAATTCTTGTTAGAAAGAGGAGCAGGGTGTCTAAAGGATCCAGATGAGTTCATCAGAAATCACAAATCCGCTTCTTCTTCATAGACATAGATGAATGTTTGGAATTTCTTTTGTTGAGGTAAACCCAAACCATGTTTTGTCATTTTCGAGTTGTATTAGAGTGCAAATTCCCAAAAATTTCAACAAGGTGGACATGGTTGTTAACATAGGGGTTCTTGCTAAATATTTGAAAGTTTTTTTTTGTGAAAAAAGAAAAATATTATAGAATGCAAAATAATAAAATAAATTGATGGACTGAGATGCTAAGTGATTATTTTATCATCCAAATTATGTTTGAGTTATTGTACATACAATGGCTAGATTAAGATAAAAATTAATATATAAATATTACTTTAATAAATTTCCAAAGTTCGTGTTTTGCACGTGCAATGTTTTAAAAATGACGTGTGATCATTGTGTGATAATATGCCTTTTTTTTCCACACTCTCTTGGTCTAAATTTTGGTAAAACAATACGTGCATGAGGTATGCTATAACATGTATTAATTTTATCCTAAATTCCAACTTAAGAACAAAGTTCACAACCAAAGAGTGTCATCCTTATAAACAAACTCAATTTTGTACTAAGTTGGACAACTCTAAAATGCGAAGGATATTTGCAAGTGATTATTTTGTCATCCACATTAAGTTTGAGTTAGTCATTTTATACATCGATGGTATGAACGGGATGAAAAGTAGTCACTAAATGACTCAATCGTTGAAGGGTTAATATGGAATTTTTAGGTGCATTCGCTTGGAATGGTTTGGTACATAAAGTGAAAATCGAAAAAGCTCTAGTTGGAGTTATTCAGTGAAGATGAGGAACTGAAAGAAATTTCAATTATTTCGCTTAAATATGTCTTCTCTGAACTTATTTCTTTCGCGCTGAATATCGAAGGCCAGTTTCATTTCAATGCTTTCCTTCTCGCTTTCGATCATATTCTGCCTGTTTGCCATTGTTATCGCTGCAATCTCATCCTCCACTTGCTGCTTCTCAAGTTTTCCCTGCATAGGTCTTTGGTAATATTGTTATTTTAATTGATGATAAGTACTTGGCGATGGGTATAAAATTGAAAAGAGAGGCTACGTATATCAATACATTTCCCACGTAGCCAAGAAACAAATTCAAGAAAAGAATTGTTTGATTGTATTTTAATTTAAAGAAACTTCATTATTTAAATTTATTGTAAGGATGTATTTACTATTTTTTTTAAACTACTTAATACAGGAAAACAAATTGAATTTTATCCATTCGTTAGAAAGTAAGATATTTGAATGCTCATTTCTCTCCACATATTTTTTCATCTAAAACTCTCTCCTCCCCACAATGCACCACCATCTGCAAATGGCAAATATCAATAAGTATAAGGAGGTGTTGGAAAAAGGAGCAGGGTATCTAAAAGACCCGTGCGAGCTCATCAGAAATCACAAATCAATTTCTACTTCATAGACATAGATGCATTGGGAATGACTTTTTTTCCTGCGGTAAACCCAAACCCTGGTTTGTCATGTTCTAAGGGTATTAGCATGAAAATTCATAAAAAATCAATAAGGCGAACATGTTTGTTAACATAGTGATTTTTGTTAAATATTTTAAAGCTTTTTGTGTTTTGCGATAAAAGAAGAATATAACAGAATGCAAATTCATAAAAGTAATTAATCAGATGGACTGATATGCTAAGTGATTATTTATCATCCAAATTAAGTTTGAGTTTTTGCAAATACAATGGCCGGAATGTGATCCAAAATATTACTTAAATATTCATTTAATAAATTTCCAAAGTTCGTGCTTTGCACGTGCAACGTTTGAAACGACATTCGATCATTGTGTGATACTATGAATTTGTTTGTTTCCTCATTCACTTGGTCTATATTTTTGTCAAAATATTATGTGCATGAGGCATGCAATAACATGTATTGATTTTCTCCTAAATTCCAACTAAAGAACAAAGTTCACAATAAAGGAGTGTCATCCTTATAAACAAACTCAACTTTGTACTAAGCTGGACTGCTATAAAATGCGTGGGATATTTCGAAGTCATTACTTTGTCATCCACATTAAGTTTAAGTAGACGATCAGCGTCATAGACCTCCCCAAGAATAGCAATACAAATGGGGACCCAATACAACTAACACAATATCCTACTAGCAAGAAATATTGGGATGACACAAATATATCTACTAATAATGACTACGAGGATCGTCTTTCATGCTAATTGTTATTAGTGAGTCACGTTGATAATTAGGTAAACTCATTCAAATTCATCTTAAATATAAGAAATTTCATCAAGATATACTCTAAATTAGTTTTCACACCCAATTATAACCTAACATCAACTAACGATAAATCACATCGACAAAAAGTCAAAGTCTTCCGGGTTTGAGCAAAAACCTAGCAAATAATTAACCGACAATCATCAACTAGTTGATCATCCTAATCTTAATAAAGCATTAATCACACAAGAAAGCAAAAAATATACTTGATAATCAAAGCACAAAATATGATAGATTAAATCTCACAAACTCATGCTAGAAATGCTTATCAATTGCTCCCAAGAGTATATTTAGACTAGATTATCTTAACTCATAACAAAAGAACCAAAATCCATGGTAAACATGATATAAAAGATGAAGAAATAAATGTGTTCTAGGGTTTTGGAGAGTAAATTTTTGGATAAGATGAGAAGTAATGAAGAGAGAGGCTAACAATGAGTAATGAAGCATCAACCCAATTCCGCACTGCAGGCCGCTAGATATCTCTGTAACCCGTAATGTACTCTTTTGACCAATACACCTCTGTGGCCCGCAATGGAAAATCTGCATTTTTCCAGCGTCTACCAACATAATTGGTCTTCTTCGTCCAATCTTCTAATTTCTACATTTTTTTCAACACTTGAACTATCACAAACTCGATCACTTAAAGAAAATCTAAAACACTTCATAAATAAATTATTTGGATATAAAACATATGAATTCATCCTAACCCCTTAATTGATAAAATGCTAATTTCTTTTCAATTAAGTCCCTAATGTATTAAAAAATTAATTTTTGAATTAAAAATGGGATATAAGTTGAGCACATAAAAGTCCGGAGCCTAAACAGGTTCTCCCAAAGAGCCAAAAATCAAAATTTTGAGTTTAAAAAATCGCAAGCTTCAGAGTTTGTTAAATGTGTCTACTGTCCGACGAAAGGGCGAATGTTTCTAAACTCAAAAATAACTAAAGGTGGTTCCTCCACCTTTTTAAAGACAATTTTAAACCGCCTTCATCGGCATTTTAAAGGTGGTTCTTGGAACCGCCTTTGTTGGTGGGAACTAGTGTAGAGAGGGGGATTAAAGGCGGTTTTAAAGGACCAAAGAAAGAACTTTGTATGGGGCTTCTCTGGTTCTGCCTTTGATCATCCACGATCAAATGAAGTTCCGAGAACTTCCTTTAAACATGACGATAGAAGGCGGTGCTCCACCACCTTTGAAAGGTGAGAAGAACTGCATTTAATATGTTCCGAGCTTGGAAATTTGTAGCATGGATCAGATCTTAAGAGCGGTTTCAGAATCGGAACTACTATTGAAGTTCAGTTCTAAATAACGCTTCCTACATCCCATTTCGATTCCATCTGAATCCAAAGTTTTATTTTTGGATTTGTTTTTTCATCATTTTCTAGTTCCGAACATGGGACAAGTTTCTTCTCTATTCGTTTAGTCATCAGTTGCAAAATTGGTACTTCCAGTTCCAGACTCGGCTTGTGAATCTGGACTAACACGGGTTAGTGAGCATATTAATAGCAATTTTTAAAAATAATCGTTCCGAAGTAATCTGGGCTTTAGGTAATTTAGAGGATAACCAAATTTGGGTGTGAATACAATTTTATATATTTCATCAAACCGGCCCATAAAGAGCCCCAAAGCACTAATTCAATTCCCAATATTTTACAAATGCATCGGATAACAAAAATGTATAGATTCGGCTAACACAACACACATCTAAACATAAGAATATAATCTAGCTACCAAATCCTATTCTGCACATAACACATAATTGTTTTAGCTTCTGTAGCATTAACAAAAAAACTATAGACAACGCTATACAAGCAACTATCTATACGTAAGGATATAAATCTATCGCATAATGCATGTCAAAAAATTTGGGATTTGGGGCACACTACACTAAGGAAATACATCTCGATAACTCCACTATGGATGCTTCTCCCTAGGCCTATAAAGGAAAAGGAATCGGCGCCTCATGATGACTCTAGGGTTAAAATGATAATGGTCTCTACACTACAACCCTAAGCTAAAAACTATCGTGCCTTATCTATAGGGGTACAATCTAGTCAAATTTAGACATATGCTAATCAAAACGGTGCTCATGGTCCTATATTTATACATTCACATAGTTGAGGACTCACGAACCCACAGTATCCTAAACGGACACTCCCAAGGGGAAACAATCCTAGCACGATCCATGTCACATAATTACTACGGTATAACATAGAATATATAACATGAATCTCACAAGAATGTAAAGATTATATAACACATGAATATTCATAAACATCCAAGATATGGAGACCTAGAATCTCACAAAATCTCTACCAAATCATGAATAAAAATTAAATACCTAAAAAATTACACTACTCCATGGACATTGAACCAAATTCAAGCATTGGATTCAATGTCATGGGCATAAACTAGGAAATATTAAAAGAAGAGAAAGGGTTAGTCCCTTACTTTCTCTACCTACTCTTAGAACTAGGAGAATAAAATTATAACTAATGAAGGCTCCTTATAAATCTATGACATTCATTAAAATAAATGTCATGGATTTAATAAATAAAAGGAATGAGAAGATAAGAGGAACTTAGAGGGAGAGAATTCTTCTCTTCCTTCCCACCTATCAATAAAATAATATCTACATTATACCTCCTTGTTGAATCCTAGGAGACTAAAGGCTCCTTATATAGGAGAAAATAAATAGTCCTCTAAAGGACCAAGTTAGGAAGAAATCCTAATGAAACCCTAAGGCCACAACTACTGCCACGTCGCCACGAGCTGTACAAAACTACACGGCCTGTATAAAAGTACACGGTCCACAGACTAGAGCTGCTTCAAGGGTGAACTGAGCACACAGACCATGCAAAAGAATGTGGGTCTAAGACCAGAGTCGTAGTCTTTTTATTTTGAGCATCTGGTAGCTCAATACCTTGCGGGTTGCGGACTAGAGACCTTGTTCTTCAAATTCTTGGTGCACGGGTTGTGTAAAAGCACACTTCCCATGCGAGGACTTAGTCGCATCAACACTTGACTTGGCACGGGCTATGTAAATCTACAAAGGCCGCACCCGTCTTTGACTCTTCCAAAACTTGGCTTTTTTTCCTTCAATCTTGTTTGCGCTGCTACGGATGAGCTGGTGATCCAATTGGGAATTTTTGTAGTCAATTTTATAGCGCTTGAGAAGAAAAAATCCAACAGTACTACCCTCGGATGCTAATTCTTCTTGGGTCGTTCCTAGAACTCTATACAACTCTCGGATTACAATTCATCAGCTTCTTTGTCTTCCTTCTTCGACCCTTCTATCATCCACCAAGTTTTGACTCGTGGATTTTAGTCTTCCACCATTCTTGCGAATGACCTTCTACAATCTAGTACCATTCTTGCAAATGGTATTCTACAATCTACTACCATTCTTGGGAATGAGCTTCTAAAAGAGTTAGAAGTGCCTACCAGCAATCTACAAATGAAAGCTCATAAAAAAGATCTAGATGCTCGTAGGGACATCGAATTCATTAGATCTAAATAAGCTAAAAATGATGGATATAGATAAGAAAACAGACAAAGGCTATTTAGACCCCTTGTAATGAAAATCTACTTAAATCTAGCAATCAACCATACAAAAGATACTAAAAGACGTGATAAATGTATTAGGAAAAACATGCTTCTAGGTGCACATCAAAAGTTCTTTCATAGGGTAGTTGGTCGGGCGAGACAATCTAAGAAGTATGATATAGGGCTACTAACTATTGAGCAGATGTTGGTTTATGAGTGGAATTGCTTGAACGTTCTTCCCATCGGCAGAAACACTTGCAAGCCCACTATAAGCAACCTCATGTTGTTCTACTATGTGATGGAGGGGATCTTGATTAACCTTGTATTCAATATAGTGAACTACATGTTAAAGGCTCTGGCCGGGAGAAAGAAGGATGGGTTAATCACAACTTTGGTTCGACAGTTTAGGGTTCAGCCAGTTGACAAGCCATTGTGATTGGTGTATTATGATTTAAGCTAGTTCCAGCATAAGCAGTTAACCCAAGGTGATGATGACAAGTGGAAACCTAAGGTCATCCCAGGTGCTTCTTCTTAGGCTATGAAGAGAGCGAGGGATGCCACTTTGGATAGGGCAGCGTCATCGCGTGAGTATAAAAATTTCATGTTTTTAATTTTCTACGTTATTATATTAAGTTTTCTAAGTAACTTTTTCTGTTTTATTTGTTGGTGGAGCGTGTACTTGGAAGAGTAGGGCTACCAGGTACCTTTCATGCATTGGAGGCGCCTGACTAAAGAGAACGCAGAGCTCGCAGCTTTGGAAGTCCACCATGCAAATTACGTTGCTTTCTTAGGTAAACTCTTTGGACCTTAGTGACGACAAAACAATGCCAAATTCTACCATCAATACTCCGATGATGACACAGACGAATAGCCCTGGGAAGAGGATACTGATTCTGAGTTAGAGAGAATGTTTCATGACTAGTTTCATCATTGAGATGTGAGGATTGCCAAGACTAGATGTATGAACTTAGATTACTCTCTGTTTGATTTTGGAATTTTGGTTTGGTTGAATTTAGATGAATTATGAAACATTTTGCATCATTAATGGTTTATTTTGGATTGACTTTTTATCTATTGTGAATTATGAATGAGAATTTTAGTACGTCGGTTATTAGGCTCAAACTAGCTAAACTATCTATCGTGGTAAATTTTCACTAAGAACGGAGACCGCTGAAAAAAAGGCACAAAAGAAATTCAGAACTCGGAATTACGTCAAATGATATTGAATATGACTCTTTCTTTTTAGTTCTGAGATCTGCTTTTAGTTATGGACTTGCACGGTTTGTTTGCCAAACTCGGAACTGATACTCCGAACTCGGACCCCAATTCTGGACCTACGCGTCTAATTGATAAAAAATATATATATATACATTTTCGCTTCCTACGTCAGCTCCTCAATCCGAACTTACACGTGTTGTTTGTTTCTTTATTTTTTAAATCACCAAATCAGTATCGAACTCGAAACTGATTTGTGTTTATAAAAAAAATGGGACTCTCATTTCATCACCAAATTGAAAACCCTATGACCCAATTTGAATTACGATGCCAGAAACCTTTTGGTTTGGCTGATTTTAAACTTCAACAATGGCGGGAGATATCAATATCAAATCAAATCAAGGAGCCCCAAGCTGCAAAGGGAAGTCCAAAACGGGAACTACTTCTCATGGCAGAAGTACAAAGAGTGTCGAGATACCCCAATTTGTTTCACCCCAAGTGCAAAAAAGGTACAATACATTACGTGAGATGGAAAAGTATTAGATTCCTATGTTCTTGACCTGAATGTTTACCATAACATTGGTTTGGCCGACCACGTGCTTAAATTTGATGGGCAGCATGCACTTAGATTGTTAACCCTTAACGAACCGGCGCATTTTGATGAGGTCTGTCGGTTTTATATTGACTTTCATGAAAAATATGGGAGTATGTGACACGTGTTAGTGGGCATGACATTGATATTAGTCCTTGGAAAATTAATGAAGTGTTGGAATGCCCTTATAAAGGTCCGCGAGATGTGTATCTAGAGGACATAGAAGGTCCCCTGGATGATGTGTATCATAGAGAGATGGCCCCTTCTCGATGAATACAAAAACATTGACCCTATTACTTGCAGTGTTAGAGACTTTCCAGGTAGGCCATCCAGTCTAGGAAAGCCTGAGAGCTTCAACCTCAAAAAATTGACAATCGACCAGCGCATAATTTAGGAAATTATTGCTAGATATACTGTACTGGAAGTCGTCCATATAACGGAGCCACGCTCATTAGGTTTTTAAAATTGTGGAGGGAAGGAGGATCAATCCCGAGGCTGCAATATTGAAACACATGATATGAGTTTATACATCTAAAAAAATAGGGAAGAGCCTCCCTTATGGAAATTTCATTACTTTAAATTTGATGGGTGCTACTGGTTTGGAGTTTCGAGGGGAAGAAAAGTAATGCAAGTGGTTCAACAAGCAGTATTTTGGATTCTGTCCTTTGTGCCACCCTATTCTGCCACCCCATCCAAAGAGTAAATTGTGCTCTTGGTTTAGCCTGGTTGCCACACGGTATTCTGTTCCACTCTGCCTTCTCGTGAATGCCTCTTAAATCTATCCACACTTCACTAATCTTGAAGTATTATCCCCTGCCATGAACTCAGGTTTTTAACCTTGTCCCTGCACTTGATTAGTCTCCACATTATCCATACGCAAGTGGCTTGGAAACTTATTATTCGTATATCAAACTTCTTTATGTAGTATGAGTGTATCCAGTTCACCCATAATCTGTTTGCTTTCCTGCTCAAGTTCCATAGTAACTTAGTCAGGCTAGCTTCATTCCATTCTGTCATCGCAGTGATATTCATTCAGTTGGCATTCTTTGGCTTACAGATATTTCCCAGACTAATGGAGATTTCCTTGTTATGAGTTCCCCTCCACTCAATAAGAAGGATATATGTATATACATATATATAGCCTCAATAAGCTTTATCACTTTTTTTCTTTTTGAAGTGGTAAACATTGCATCCAGTAGCTGGTGACTATAAACAACACACTTTTTATATGTTGTACTCGACCTGCATAACTCAATATCCTTGAAATCCAACGCTTGATCCTGCTTGTCATCTTATAAATCAAAGATTGGTACATGTGAATGGACAACCTCTTACTAGTCAGTGGAACCCCCAAATATCTATAAGGTAACTTCTTTTATTCAAAGCCTATTACCTTCTAAATATCTCATTTATGTCTTTCTTACAAACCACCATACACTACTGCACGCAGGCCCCCCCTATGGAATCGATCACTGGGGCCTCTGGCACCGGTATTTTGGAGACCCAGCTGACCAGTGCCTAAGTAGGGTGGTGCTGAAACGTAGTTCCTATGGCACCGGTAAACAAAGTCGGTGCTAGTAATATACATTCAGCACCGGTATATTGTATCGGTGCTCTATATATAATTTCATCACTGGTATGTTGGATGCCGATGCTATTTGTTGAATCGTTGTTTAGGTACATTGACAATGATCAGTGGTTCTTTCCTAGCACTGATTTAGAAAAATAAATCGGTGACTGAAATTGGATAGGTTACATAACTCAGCACAAGTATGTCACTGATTTTTTGGTGCTCCAGCTTTGGAGGATGTATGTTCATAGCACATGTGCTTTTATCTGTAAAACAAGTGTTGGAATCTTTTCAATTTGCAATTTCCTTTTTAAATTTATCCAGGTCCACCCCCAATCGAAAATCGGGGAAAATCATAGAAGAAACTTAGAAAATACAAGAACACACAATGTAAAACTTAAATTGATGTTGAGCAAGGAAATTTGAAAAAGTAAAAAATCTAAACAAGTGGAAGAAAAAGGAATTCATTCATATGATAAGTTTAGAAGAAAAAAGTAAATATGTCTGAAATTAAATACACGTGGAAATACACAAGATCCACATAAGTCTTAAATCGTTTGGAAGACACTTTCACCCAAGCTTCACACCATGTGTCCGTGATGTTTGTTCTCTCCTAGCCATTGTACGCTTCTTTTTTCGGGGGAAATATCTATTGTGTACAAAATAACTCAATGATTAATTACATTAAAGTAATCAGTAAGTAAGACAAATAACCGTTGCATTTTTAATATGTCAACCAACCTCCAGAATATATGTAGAGACCTGTTCAGTATTAGTTCTTCCATGAATAGGAGACCAACTGAAAACGATTCCCATCCACTGTCAAGTGAAGTTTCAGCACTAATGCCATTGGAAAGAGACGCCTACAAGTGAAGTATCGGATAGTGGAAAATGAGGCACCCTCAAGTTTAAAATTAAAGAAGGAGATGTCTTCAAATTTGAATATTGTTAATGGGTTGGCATGCAGTTTTATCTAACTAATGCTTCTTCCATTAAGTTTTTGCACAGTTACGATTTGTTGATGAACACGATTTAAAATGTTTGATTTATGCAGTGTTTAAGCATCAAGAAAACATGGTGTGTATCACCATGTTTTAACTATGTATTTAACTTTAATTATGTTTTAATGTTTAAAATACCATGTTTCATCATTTGATGTTAAAGACACCATGTTTACTTGGTGCTCAAATACTGCGTAATCTCCACATTTTAAATGAAAGAGTTCTGCAAATGATACTGCACTTTCTATAATGGAAGAAGCATTAATTAATGAGAGTGCACAACATGAATAGAGAGCAACCAACACACCACGGAAAAACTAAAATTCATCCCAAACTAGGCATAAACATCAACTTGAAATCATGAAAACAAGCAAAAAGAGCCATGTAAACCTTAATCTAGTTCATCCTAAAGTCAACGCTCTAAACAGCCATCAACGACAGTGAAAGCACAGTGGGCATCGACTCAATACACAAACATACACTTTAACAACAAACCTTTTCCCCAAAAACTTGTATACTCAATATATATATACACACACAATATGATAGAATCCATTACCATGAAACACATACACTATCATAAACAGTGATATTGCAATTGTTTGAGGCAGTTCAGAGAATATCATAAACAACATCCCACAAAAAATATATTTCATTCACTTATAGTTCAAACATCCCATAACGAACTATAACAAAAGTCACAAAATCAGAAATTCACAAAATGAACAAAATATCACACAAATGCTCACGCGGAGTAGTGAACAAAAATCTGTAGCAGTGAAAAAAAAATCCAAAAATCATAAAATGAACAAAATCTCACACTAACACCCACGCGTAGTGATCGGCAGCGTAGTGGTAGGCATCAGTGTGGTCGTCGTCGGGTAGTGGTCGGCGGCGGCGATAGTGAGGTGCATCGAGTCGTTGTTGGTGAGGCGCATCGGGAATGGTTGGCATCAGGTCATTTTCTGAGAGAGCTAGGGTCGTCCACATCAGCGTTGTTGTCGTCATGGGGTAGGACTTGGCGATGGGCTGGAGAGGGAGAGGTGGTGGAGGAGGAGGGAGAGGATGGAAAGGAGGTAAGGGGATGATAATGGGAGGGCAATGAGGGTGGGTTAAATTTAGGGTTTAAGATTTAGTTAATACAGGCAAAGTTTTAATGGTTGAGATTCAATGAACTAAAGAAATCAATGGTGTAGATGAATCCTAGTTGGGTCTTTTTTTCTTTCTTTTAAACGGTGTTGTTTGAACCGACGAACCGGTGCTGAGTGGGTACAAAGCAGCTGCTCGACGCTGCATTGCTTTTTTTCCAACACGAGAGAAAGCTGGGAAATGTTTTCCTAAATCATGAGCACCGGTAAAAAAAACCAGTGCTGATTATAATAAACCAGTGCCAAGAAAACACTAAAGCAGTTGTATGAAACTGCTTAATCCTGATAGGGATCATATTTACAACACCGATTTATTAAACCGGTGCCAATGATTAAGAAACTGGTGCATATATTATTACTTTTGGGCTAAAAACTTTTCAGCCCAATTAGTATTAGGGGGGATGAATTTTTGTGTCAGCACCAGTGGGAAAACCGGTGCCGAAAATGAATTGACAAAAATTTAGAACTTCCCACCCAGGCATATGCCATAATTTTTTAATTTTCGAACCCTAAAACACTTAACACCGGTACTTAAATACACCTAACCGGTGCTCATTTTCATTCTACTATTTTACAATAATTAATTTATGTCCCTCTGTTGGGGGAAAGTTATTGTCTATTATTTTTTATATTCAGTTGGACTAAAAAATCAATTAAAAAATCTATAGAGCTCGTGTTTTGAAATTGTGTCTGATGGATACCTAAAAATCCTCCGATCAGAACTTTGTTAAAATAACAGTGTTGCCCAAATCTAAATTACACGTACCTGTTTTAAGCAAAATAACCCCATATTATGTATTTTGGGTTATTATATATTTTAAAATTCAATGTCATGTTTTAAATTTTAATGTCATGTTTTAATATAATTTGGTAAAGCTCTATTACATATCCCAAAGTAACTTACTCTAAATAACTCAGAAGTTAGGAAGTCCAAATGGGAACTTTTCTTTGTGAGTTATTCATTATAGGAATTGACATTAGGGTCTCATAATGTAGGATTGCATCCAAGCGGAATTGAATTTGGACCTCCGAGTGAACTTTTTATTTTTCGCACTTAGGTCTCTCCAAGAATCTTGGAATTGTCGAAACTCAAAATTGGCGATTCAATAGTGCAACTGAGTATTGAATGATCATAAATACGTGATTATGACTTGATTGGGTAAATAAAACATCCTCAAAACTTATCATAGAAAACAAGTGCAACGTTTTCAAAAATTGCAGTGTTGCCCAAAACTATGTTTCACATTAAGCATTGATTTGAAACACTTGATTCTTGTTTTTATATCCTAAATAAATTAATTCTAAATAATGAAATTTTTTATTGTTTAAATTATAAAGTAGTAGTACATGTCCTAGACTAAATCGTGAAAAAAGTTTTGTAAATATTATCCGAAAATTATTGTTTTTTATCACCATAAATTTAATTTAAAAACATGATAATCCCCGAAGTAGTGGATAATAATTACATTTTTTCTATAAAATAACATATAATTGTGCAAAATAACATTGAATTTGTGAAAAAATCATAGTATTAGAACATTGAGGATCGAAATTCATGAATAACATCTAGCAAAGGCCTCTTCATCCAACGTATGTGCATCTTCTGAGTTGGTCCAAACATCGCTCTGCCCAACGCTTAGGCTTGTAAATGTTGGGAAAGGTCTAACTTCTTTCATGGCATCCAGGAACTGTATTGAAAAACCTTACCCATGTGATCGAACCAAGACCTTTGATATTGTGGTTCCGTCTGGAGAATTTGTACACCCACCTCCAACGCCGTGACTTTAGATTCCAAAGAAAGGACCACATTGTCCAGAGGATTATTGAACTAGTCTACTGTAATCTTACTAATTGGTTGCATGTATATGTCATGGGGATAGTGGGGCACATCGGATTTTGTACACAATTCGGAGATGAGGCTACAGAAACCGTAACAAACTTATTTCTCTTCACCCTGTCTAAAAAAGATCACCATTTGCCTACCTAAATTCTATCGTTGTTTCTTTATGATGGAGTACAGATGTGTCAGCTTCATACTGTGAACCGCAGTGTTCACTATGACGGGGTCAATTCTGGATGCTACAAAGTGGTATCATCCATTCATCTCTGGCGTGAGGTGCTTCTTTGGAATCTTTTTCCAACCCGGTTTTATAATAGAATCGACATCGGTTCCCTGCCTAGTTACTGTCCTCAAGATCTCCTGTCATTTGGCTTTGTTAAAATCCCAACCCACATCGGTCTTGAAGTGGAATGCAAGAAATTCATCCTGATCAGGGGGAACAATTTCCAACCCGTACAAATATTTAATGGATTCATTAGTCAATTTCACCATTTTCCCACTACATAACGCCTCATCCCACCATGAAGAACACCACAAATTAGCATAGAACTCACTCACTATGCTGAGGTTGAACATTGGAGGTGTGTTACACAATTTCTCCCACCCAAGTGCCCTGATATTTTTCAGAGGGTGGGTGATATGAATTAGAAAATGTCATTTATTATATTTTTATTCGTTTAGTATTTTTAGGAGTTAACACTATACTCTTTTT
>JAULKM010109584.1:0-23351 GCA_032355605.1 Rubia tinctorum
TTAAATTATATAAAAATAAATCATAATTTATTTATTATTTAAATATTATTATATTTAAAAATAATATATTTTATTTTTAAAAATAAAAAATTACTATTTTTATATGATTTTGGTCAATTTGGGTCGACCCACGACTCAGTCCGACCCGACCCGACCCTAAACTATGGGAATTTTGACCCGACCCGGCCCATTTGTCCCACAATTTTGGGTCAATTTAGGCCGGGTCAGCTGACTTGCCCCGACCCATGAACACCCCTATAGATACCCATGCCACAAACTTACAGATTTTACATTATCTAACAGAGTATGCATGTAGTCAGAGAAGAAGAAGGAGAAGAACTAGAGTGGGGATTCCACAAGAACCAGCTTTTATAGTTGAAGAACCTGTAGAGATGACGAAAGTTATTCGCACAATTAGGGAGTTTATAGCTCCCTACTTTGAGAATCAAACCCTATGTACCGTCTTCCCACCCTCGCCACCCAATGTTAATTGTGAGCTCAAGAGTGTCATGATCCAATGTTTGCCAACTTTCCATGAAATGACCGGTGAAGATCCAAACAAATGCTTGTCGGAGTTTTATCTCGTTTCTACCAACATAAAGCCGCTGGGAGTCTTGGAGGAGAACTACAATTAGAGTTCGTTTCCCTTATCACCGTGGGATGTGGCCAAAGATTGGTTGTTCTACCTTCCACCCAGTTGTATTACCTCCTGGATGGACATGAAGTGTAGATTTCTCGTGAAATACTTTCCAGCTTCAAAGTCTGCGAGGTTGAAAAATCAACTCTCAAATATCTCCCTGTTCGCAAATGAATCCCTCTAAGAGTATTTGGAAAGATTCAAGAGGCTATTGACAAGCTATCCATATCATTCATTCAAAGAGAGGGATTGGGTATACTATTTCTTTGAGGGGTTGTGTGATGATCACACGTGAATGATGAATCCCTCTTTCAACGGTTTGATTTCTAACAAAAGTTCAAAATATGCTGTGGCACTCTTCAAAGAAATGGCCAATGGAACGAGGAAATTTGGTACTAGATCTCAAGTGAAGACCATGGATGAGCTGGCTCAATCTTCTAACCTAGAGGAGCAAGTCCAAGCTCTTGCTTCTATGATGATGGAATTCATGAAAGGGAGAGTTCACCAAGTCAAAGTTTATGGCATTTGTACTCTCGATCGTCACACTGATGCTTGTTCTCAATTGGCTGGAGACTTGGAGGAAGTGAAGGCATTGGACTTCGATGGTGGCAATAGGTAACAATTCGGTAGGGGCAACAAAAACAAGGGTTTCGGGGGGAACCAAGGAGGTGAAAGGCAAGACCCCTAAGTGAATACCTTTAGCCCGAGGTACTGCGATCACCCCAACTTTCATTGGCATGAGAAAAATCAAGTTCAAGGGTAAAATCGAGACGGACAAGTTCCACCTCAACCCTATCCAAGGGGGAGAAAGACCATCCAAAAAAAATTCCACTCTTTAAGTCGGATCGAGAAGAAATCTTAGAAGCTATCTCTCAAATTTCTAAGAAACAAGATGTTTTCGCCGAGTATGCTAGGCTTGAGATTAAAGATCTCAGGGATAGGGATTTTTCACGAATAAAAATTCTTAAAAATTCACGTCGGAATGATTCTTGATTATGGTGATTTAGGAAAAATGATTCTTGATTGCATCATCTTCTTGATGGGGTTCTGTGATTTGCCATGAGTTTGTTGTTTAGGGAGAATGATTCTTAATTGAATAGCCTTTATGTTGAGATAGCATGATTTGGAATGCTTTGGCTATTTAAGAAGAAGTATTTCTTGAATGATACTTGATGCATGCCTTTGTATATTCTTTCATTACTAGCTTTTTCTTGTTATGATAGGATGGCCCCAAAAAGAAGCAGGACGGAAAAAGGAACAACTTCTCGGGGTGACAAAGGGAAGAGGTCGACTAAGGTTGAGAAACGAGAGCCAACGACTTCCCTTCCTCCTAACCCCGCTTGTGTTGTTGATGAGTTCATGGGGTTAACCACCATTTATGGAAGTGCGGCTCAGTGATGGAAGTACTTGAGATTCCCAAAGAGAAATATATTGGAGATGAATTTTTCATACAAGGAGACCTTGGAAAAATACTTACGTACGGCAGACTTTGGATTTTTTTGCAACCTTGGAGCAAGCTACGAAAAATGAGGAGAGTAGAATGATTCATTTTCACTTGGATGATAAGTAGTAAACTATGTTGCATTGGGACATTGCCTAAGAATTGGGGTGGAAGTACAAGAAAGAGATTCCGAGGACACACCGACAAGGCCTTCCATTTTAATTGATAATTTTTTGGAGAATTATTTCGGGTACAGAGAGGAAGCATCAATGCAAGACCACCGCAATTGTCAATCAGACATTGCGTTATGTCCAACGACTACTGTCCATGGAGGTATTCTGTCATGGAGAGCTTTCACAGTGCCCTGGTTCGGACGTCCAAGTCCTTTGGGCAATGACTCTGGAGGGGAATTTCTATCCCAATATGGTGTCAGCTTTCGTGGAGGAATGCATGGTCATGGGAAACAAGAAAGGTGGAAAAATATCGATGGGTGGCATGGTCATAATTTTAGCCCAACACTTGGGTCATCTGGTTCCTTCTCTGTTCACAATGGCGAACTTAGGTCGTTCTAGGATAAGGTACACTATGAAAAAGTTGGCGAGGGCTTCTATGGTTTCTAAAACAACCTCAGAGGATTGATTTGTGTGATTGAACGGTGGCTCCACAATTTGCAGTTTGGTGATCCTTCCATAGGCGGAGCACACCGCTATCTACAAGGACACGGTATTAGAGGATTTATTCCTAGCACCTGATCTATGATTTGAGTAGGACTTCTACACAGTCTTATCAAACATAGACATAGACATTAAGGATGATGATGGAGAGAATCCATCAAGAGCACCACCTAGGTGCACCCACCTACCTGCGGACTTCCTCGACCAATTACGCATTTTTGGGTAACTTGCAAGTTCTACCCAAATGGTGCAAGAGGTCGTTCAAGAGGTAGGAGGGATGCATTTACAATTGGAGGATTTTGGGACAATGTCAGACTTTATTGAGGACAACATGCAAGTTTGGGGATTTAGGTTGGACTCCATTGAGCTAGAAGTGAAGGAGGAGTTTGGTGTTGTGGATAAGAGGGCGGATGCCCAAGAGGAGCCTATCGAGCAATTGACCCAAAAATTCCATATCTCAGGGCTTGATGGTTTTCAGGACGTTCTTTCCATCGAGAGTCAATATATGAGGCATGAAGTGAGAAGGGGGAGGCACGAGACAAGGAATTTAAGGGATGATCCTTCGGGGTCACATGAGTAAGTTCTACTACTTTTCTCTTCCTCACTTATGATTTCAATCTTTTCATTGTATTGGAGATAATGCAAAGCTCAAGTGTGGGGGAAGAATTCGTGAAACACTTAGGAGTTTTTCCATCTCGGTACTCCTCTGTGTTTTTTATGTCATTTTATTTGGGGATGTTTTGGATGAACCTTGGTAGTGTGTTGTTTTGATCTTTTGGGTGTTATCTCTTTAATTTTGTGGGGATGTTTTTGGGAAGAACTTGTTGGTGGTGTATTTTTTTGTTTTTCATGATCTTTATGTAGTATGAAGATATATATATATATATACCCTACAAAGTTGGAAATTCGAAAGGGCAACTTAGGAAAAAATGTGAAGAAACCTTGGATAGGTTGAAAGACCTAGACAAAAATGAGAGGCTAGGCCAGGCTAGGTGGGAAAACCTAGGCGAAAATGAGAGGCCGTATGGGAAAAGGTGATAAATGAGCTCAACATGTGTGAATCCTAGGCTGAAAACCCAAAAGGGCTCCTAGGAAAAATGAGAGAAATCGAAAAACTAAAAATTTGATCAATTTTTTGCCATCTTTGACTGTTTCTTCACGAACATCTCTTGGATTGTCTTTGGCGGCTTCTTTAGCGGAGTGAGCTAGTATAGCACTTATCATTTTACTTTTTCTTTTTCCCTTTTTTCTTTTATGTATTTTTGGTGGATAGGTTACTTTAGCATCTTCGGAGAGAGTGAAAGTTGTGAGATTCTTAAAATTGTTGGGGGAACTAGGTTAGTTTAGGAATAAGTTGAATGTATTGTTAACTTATCTCTACATGTTACATTCCTCTTGGATATTTTCACATTTTTTACTCAGGAATGAGTAAAGGTTGATGTGTGGGGAATTGATGTGCACCTTTATGCATGTGTTAACCAATGCATTCGGCACATTTATTATCATGTTTTTTTGTCTTAACAGTGTTGTGAAAACAGTCATTGGGAGGGAGTTTATACTAACAACTACTAGCAAGCAATTGATCACGAGAATTAACAATATAACCTAACAGTCGGGGAATATTTAAGGTACACGATTAATGTCATTTCGATCATCGATTTCATCAAATACAAGAACTAAACCCTATTCTAGTGTTTGTGTCACGTGGTGCAAACAATGGTCAAATATTCCCCCTATTTGTCACATAGAAGTGCTCGTATTAAATCTTCCATCAGTTTCTCCTCCACAACTAGGAGAGTACAACAACAGCAATGACCCATTATACAGGTCTGATTCTCCCCCGTGCAATTTAGTCCCGGGAGAAACACCACGAAGGTACTACCCTTGGCCTGCAAAGGCAAAGGAAGTAGGCGTCTTATCGATGGCTATAGGATCAACAAGATAATCCTAGTTTGGTACTTAGTATATCTCTACCCGCAACCCTTCGAACCTCATGGTCGACTAACTAGAGCATGGTCGATCGTGACGGTTAACAACAATAATCTTAGGTGCACTAACCCACATAGTTCTGGGATATCGTCACCCCAAGCACATCTAGGTTTCCTTCTCCGAGAGTAGCAATAGTGCAACAACATGAAAGTAGACTTAGGTGTGTGCCAATAAAGTGTGATAATCATGCAATTCACAATAATTATAAGAACGGGCCAACATAATAATCACAAAACACATAGAGATAGGTAGATCTAGAAATATCACAAAATGAACATTAACACATGAATAGAAATATTATCCCAAGTAAAATCCCTACTCCCTAAGCATTGAACCCAAGTATTTCATTGGATTCAACACTTTTGGGTAAAATAAAAATAAAATAATGAAAAGAAAAGAAATGAACCTAGAGATAAGGAAGAGTATTTTCTCTTTCTAGCCTACTCTTGAGATCTAAAAATGAGTATAAACTTAAACCCTAGTATACATAGGTCCATATATATAGTAGTAGAGTATTGGGCCTAAAAATAAGCCCAAAATAGCCAAAAACCCTAGCAGCCGCAACCGGGGAGAGGGTCGTGTCTGGCACGGCCCGTGCCGGCCGAGGGGGCCTCATGCTGGCGCAGAAATTTAACCCTGGCACGGGCTGTACCCCATTGTTCTGGCACGAGCCATCGACCGACCCTCTATTTTTTAATCTTTTATGTGCACCCCATGTCGATTTGTGTGCCCCGTCGGCTAGAACCTCATTTTGCTCAATATCTCATCGCGAGACGTGTCGTTCTTCGAATCTTGTTGGCTGGTCTTGGAATTAGTGACTTGAAATGGCACGAGCTGTGTAAAAGGAATAGTCTGCTCCCATACTTAGCCAATTTTTTAGTGAAAATATGACTTGGGGTGTACGGCCGGTCGAAACGGGCACAATCCGTGTTGGAACTAGTCACGGCTCATGTTGGGCTGAAGGGGTCGTGCTAAGATCTCCTGAAACAACCTATGTCACTTGGAACGGTTCGTGCTAGGCCTAGCCCCTGTGCTATCCTAGCCCTCGTGCTGGCCTTGTGCGGTCTGTGCTAGTCGTAACTAGTTCAGTTGGCTGACTTGTTTGCTTTTCTATGGGTGAACCATTGATCCGATTTGGGACTCTCTATCATAAAATTTATAGAGTTCGAGAAGAAAATTCCAATGGTGCCACCCTCAATGGCTAATTCTTCTCAGATTTTTCCTAGAACTCTGTGCAACCTAGGATAACAATCCCTCTGTTTCTTCCTTGGCCTTCTTGAAGTTTGAATCCACCTTTCTTGATCCCAATTACATCCACTACCACGCTTTGGAGTTTGTGGCCTTCAATATACTACCATCCTTGCGAATGAACTTCGATATCTTCCACCATACTTGCGAATGGCCTTCAAATATCTATTACCACCCTCGCAAATGGCCTTCTACCAAAAAATGATGAAAACCACTCACGAGCAACCTACTGATGAGATAAAAAAAGGAAGATCTAGGTTCCCATGAATATAAAGTGTCCAATAGCTTCAATTAAGTCTATGTGCCCGTGATTTAGACAAAAAAACCAATAGTGGCCATCTAAACTCTTTGTCATGCAAACGTCGTGCAAAACTAACTGAAACTAGCAATTAACCTAAAAATGTGATAATAAATGTGTTAAATTCTTTGGCTAATGCATGCATAATGGTGCACATCACCTATCCTACAATTGGATACAAAATTTAATTTATTTCTAGGTCATTCTTATTGTTTAATATTTTAAATTCCTAATTTTAATTAAATTAACAATTCTTTATCACCAAAAGGGCCATACTCATGAAGAAAGTAGCCAAGACTAAGGCTATGGCAACGCACAAGGACCTCCAATTGCGGCAGTTAATGACCGACGTGGCTGAAATGAAGGCAATGTTGGTCGGTGCTATGAATGTACCTCATGTGAACTTCCGGTCAACTGTACATGGGTCTCATGCACATCCCAATGAGTCAGAGGGGAAAGAATATGGGGATGATGCGCTGGCCAACGGTGAAGAAGAAACAGACTCGAGCGGTAGCAAAGATGGGTCTTCAAGCGATGGGTCAGAACATGGGAAAACGGAGGAAGACTATGGCTGTTCCTCAGAAGATGATGTCATTCCTCCCATGTCACCCCTCAATGATGGCCAAATGTATTACATTTATTATTGTGTGTTAGGATTGTAATTGGGATTCTATGAATTTGCTCCCTTTTGTGATATTGCATAATGTTCCGTGGATTCCATGTTAGTATTTTCTGTTATGGATTTTAATGGTTGTATTGATTTCGTGTTACATGGTTTTACTCGACTGCGAAATAGGTTTATGGTTGTTGTGAACTTGGAATGAGCCCGTTTAAGTGGATCACTCCATGTTCTGGCTTGATTGGTTTTGTAATGATGTTTTTTCCCTTGGTAAAATGTATTGATGTGACATCGCGGAATATTCTCACATCATAAGGTCAGTTAGTCCGAGTGGTTACCAACCAGCTGGTTACATTGCATGTGCTAAATTATTTAAACTGAATTAGCCACTGACTTGGACCGATAGGTATGTGCAACATCACTCTTCCTAATTCTATTTTATCAAATTATTCACTGACTATTTGTGCCACCTCACTATATCTATCTCCCAAGAATTCCACAAGATGAACTTTGCGATGTCGTATAGTTCGTGTCGTGTAAATTGATTAGTGTACCGAAATTTGTGCAACGACGGGTATTCAGTTTACCTATCCAATCATGGATTCATTATTTGGGATAAAATGGATGGACATTGATTAACAAACTATATTAAAAACACGAAAAATCCCATAAACATTCAAAAAGGACACAACCCACTCCAGTATTTAGTTGCACGACCATCTTGTTTGGCACGAGCCGTGCAAAAAGGCACGGACTGATCCAATCTTCTAAACCTCCAGGACTTCAACTTTTTCTCTTCAGCACCTCCCATCTACTACAAATATTAAACGTGTGGCATGCGGTCTACTACCATCGTTGCGAATGGCCTTTAATATTTTTTTCCATTCTTGCAAATGCCTTTCACTAATCTACTCCAAAGTGCTTACGATCGATCTACAATGAAGCTCACACAATAGGATCTAGATCCTTGTAACGACATTGAATCCATTAGATCTAAATAATCTACAAAAACATGGAATTAGACAAGAAAACCAACAAAGGCTATCTAAACCTTTTGTCTGACAGAACAAGGTTTGTACACTACAGGTTTTCGTAGCTGAAATGACCCGTTAAACCTACGTTTGAATGAACCCTCCTCCTCCCTGCTTCCACTAGTCATACCTTCAAACTGAGTAAGTACATGCGACGGTAGCCTTTCCTCTCTTTTCCATTAACTTTCTTCGAATTGATTATCACCTGCCTACATCCGACTGTAATGTGTAACATTTCTTTTTTCAACTTTTGAACAATTTACTTGTTACATGTACATTAATTTGCCCATTTGTGTCTACCTTAGCTTTGTTTTCCTCATTTTGTAAGTAGAGCAGGCGTTTAGTGAAATTGGGCCAATAAGATGGTGATTTATGCTTGCAAAGAAATGTATGACCTCAGATAGAGTTAATCACACACCATATTTCTTTTTCAAGAGTACATGAATTGAAAAAATGAGACAATGAATCCAAGTTGTAACATATAGGGCATTTAGAAACAAGTGAGATTTTTGAAAATACCACAATATCATCAAAAGGCAGCACAACATTTACCAGTTTCCATAAAAATATAGAAACTTTTTTTAGTATATAAGCACTCCAAACCTGTTTCAATGATCTAAAGTTACCTCGATGTTGAACGATAATCTGGTGTCCAGCTTTGAAAGAGAAATTCTCATTTTTAGCTGGTGTCCAAACCATTTTATCCTGTGTATCCAGTTGGAGTTTGGATTCCTGTAGAAAAACAAAAATGTCAGGACTGAGATGGTTAAGATTATGCATGTAAATATCTTTATTATTTACAAAATCAGCCACTGATAAGTCAGTGGGGATTATGTTGGGTGCAATCATGTCCATCAAAGGGTCATAACCTGTCCAGTTAGATGTCAAAAAGTTTGAGAGTCCATTCATAATTTAAACCCTAGTAGGGCTGAGTGCCAGAGGATCCATTTTCATATTCTTTTCCAATTTTGTGAATTTCTCTTGTTATGTGGCAGTGACCAAATAAACTGAGCCCATGGAGTATTTCCTAGTTGGAATTTCCACCATAGCTTAAGAGAAAAGGTGTCAATGATGTATGTTATCTTTCTTTAACCTAAACCATTCTGTTCCAGTGGGTAACACATTTTGTCCAAGCTAATCCAAACCTTTTTATTTCCATTCTGGCCTTCCCCTCCCCCCAGAAAAATCTAGTTATTTTTCTTTTTAGAGCTTTAACTGTGGATTTTGGGGGTTCAATGATATCCCACAAATATTGTGGGATATAGTACATAACTGATTTTATGAGTGTCAATCTACCAGCTATGCTTAACCAGATATTTTTCCAATTCTTAAGTTTTCTGTCATAAAGTTCTAGCAGAGGCTGAAGGTAGTTTGCTTTAATCCTCCCTTGTAGATAGGGCAACCTAAATAATTGAAAGGGAAGGTACCAGGTTTCACCCTCAGTTCATTTCTTATTAATCTCTCATGAGATCTTGTGGTTGAATTACTAATAAAGTAGTTACTCTTATCATAGTTAATCTCATGTCCAGAAGTAAGTTCAAAAACTTCTAAGAAAGCTCTTAGTCTAATAACAGTGCTTCTAGTGGCTTTTAAAAATAGAATTGTATCATCTGCATAGCTAAGATGTGAACAAGGAATAGAACCAGAATGCAAATGATAGTGTTTAAGTTTCCCATTTAGAAAGCAAAATTGTAAACTCCTAGATAAAGCTTCAGTAAATGGATTAAAAAAGAGAGGTGATAGGGGGGTCTCCCTGTTTTATATCTCTTGTAGGTTAGAAAAAACCTACAGCCTTACTATTAATTAAGACAAAGAACCAAGATGAATAAAGATTGGATATGATAATGTTAATAAATTCAGCCTGAAATCCAAAGTTAGAAAGAACTGCAGATAAAAATGACCATCTAACCCTATCAAAAGCCTTTGCTAGATCTAATTTAAGAATGCGGTTAGGTGAACCAGTTTTGTTATTTAATAATCTTGTTAGCTCCTTTACATGAATGACATTATCTTCTATTTCCTTGCCTTTAATGAAAGCTAACTGGTTTTCAGAGATTAGTCTAGGCATCAAATTATTTAATCTATTAACTAGCAACTTTGTGAAGATATTGTTAATGAAATTAGAAAGGGAAATTGCTCTATAATCTGAGAAAGTTACAGGAATTTCTTTCTTGGGAATTAGGCAAATCCACGAGCTAGCTATTATACCAGGGGGGATTTTTCCTCCTTTCATGAAATCCTGTGTTGCTTCTAGGATATCATCACCTATTATGTCCTAGCTATGTTTGAAAAAAGTGGCAGTACATCTATCAGGCCGCGGGGTTCCATTTTGATTTAAAGAATGAACTACTTCCTTTAGCTCCTGAATGGTTGGTTTGGCCATTAATGCCAGGTTATCCTCAGGTGTGACTATCTTAGGGATTTGGCTTGTGACGTGTGTCATAAAAAGACTAAAGTCAGCTACTTCTTCCTCCTGTAAAAAGTTTCTATAGAACTGGATTGCTTCTTCCTCAATCTCTACATAATTATCAGTCCAAATGCCTTGTGAGTTTTTAAACCTCTTGTAGTGTAAACCTACTGAAATCTAGCAATAAAAAATACAAAAGGCACTAAAGATGTGTTAAATGCATTAGGAAACACATGCTTCAAGGTGCACATCAGTCAAGGTTCCTAGGTGGACATTTATTTTGTTCCTCGATGTTTACAAAAATAGTCTCCCCAGTAGAATTGGGGGTGCACATCCATCGTGCAACATGTCGAGGACATAGAAGTCCACCAGAAAAAAATGCTTGCCAAATCTAACCATCACATCCCTAACTAACCCCTCGGGACTAGCTTAGGAATGATCAACCAATTGGACTATCACCCTAGTCTCTCTTAGCTCTCCAATCAAGAGTTTCATACAAGTTATGGGGGATAACATTAATAGAGGCAGCAAGATCAATCACAACATCCTTAATTTCTCAGCACCTAAATAATTAGGAATAGAAAACATGTCAGGATCATCACATTTCTTAGGAAGGGTTCTATGAGCTAATGTGCCAATTCATCATATTTTCAATTTTCCTACCTTTTTAATAGGCTTAGGCCACCTCCTAATACATGCATTCTTTAAAATCTTAGCATATGGTAGAATTTGATTAATTACATCTAAGAGTGGGATACTAACCTTGCATAGACTTGACGAATTTTCTCCTCGTTGGATTCCATTTTTTCCTTTCCTCTCAAAGCACTCGAGAACGGCGGTGGAGGGCTAACTTCCTTCATCTTGGTGGTAGAGGGATCTACCTCGAGCTTCTCCTCAATGAGTATCTATTCTTCTTCAAATGTAGCCTTGGTTTTCTTAACTGTCTTGTCATATTCTTGCAAATTCTCCTTCCAGGCTACTCTGACTTCCTTCCTACTCCTCAACTTTAAAGCACTCACATTTATTGAATTGACTTTGGGTTGAGAAGGTAGCTTATCGGAATCCCTTGGTTTGAGTTGGCTAACCAAGGTAGCCAATTGCCTCACTTACACCTCGAGATTATCGATGCTCGAGAATGCCCTTGTGCCTAACTCTTTGAGGTCTTGCTTTGTGCATTCCAAAAGCATGTCATTCTTCTTGATCATCTGAGCGATTGCCTCCAAAATCTCATCTTGATGATACTTGTAGAGAGGAACATTGTGGTTATAAATCCCTTCACCCCTTGGTTAAGATTGAGGTGGGACTCCCCCTCGATTGTACTCTAGTAAGTCATCGTGCCATCAGAAGTTTGGGTCGTTACAATAGCAGGGATTGAAAGAGATGGCATACGGGTCTTGGTAATTGTCTCCTTAGTCCCAGTGGGACCCTTTCTACTTCCTTCTACCAAACTGTCTATTACCTCCATCGTGGTCCAAGGCCTTCACTTCCTCAAATTTCTCCATTACTTGTGAGCACATATCTGTTGGATGGTCAAAACTAAAAATCCCGCAAACCTTCATTTAGTGAGCTCTCTCCTTCATAAATTCCTTCATCATTGATGCAAGGGCTTGAACTTGCTCTTTTATCTTAGGGGAGTGAGTGGGTTCTTCCAATGTCTTAACTCTTGACCGGGTCCCGAATTGGCGCATTCCATTTGATATCTCCTCAAAAAGGTCCATTGCGTTCTTGGGGCTCTTGTTGGCTATTGATCCACCGCACGGAATTCACCATATGTATGTCTTCATCACACAAACCCTCAAAGAAGTAGTACGTGATATCTCTCTCTTTGAATGGATTATATGGGCAGCTTTCCATTATCGTCTTGAACCTTTCCCAATACTTATAAAGGGACTCATTGGGAAGTTGCGAGATGTTTGATAATTGTTTCTTCAACCCGGGGGACATTGAAGTGGGAAAGTACTTCTCTAAGAATTGGTGCTTCATATCAATCCAAGAAGTTATACACCCGAGTGGGAGGTAGTACAACCAGTCTTTTTTCGCGTCTTGAAGTGAGAACGGAAAGGACCATAAGTTGGGCTTCCTCCGAGACTCCTGGCGGTTTCATGTTTGTTCAAACCAAATAAAACTCTGACAAATGCTTGTTTGGGTTCTCTCCATGGAATGTTAGAAGACACTGAATCATCCCACTCTTGAGCTCACATGTAACATTCTTCGGAAAAGGCAGGAAGACAACGCAGAAGGGTTGATTCTCCAAGTTAGGAGCCATCAACTCCCTCAACATTCTATTATCTTCCGTCATAGTCTCTCTATCTACCTCTAAACCAACTTTTGATTCTTGCAGAACTTCTTCTCTAACTCCGTTTCTCCTACTTCTTCGCCCACTTGCGTTTTCTAGTACATAGTGTAGAGCTCCTTGGTTTTTGGTATTGGTGTGTACTATAAACTAGAAGCAAAACAGTACCAGTCACAGATAACACTAGCAAAACAAATTTGGAGTAACAACAAAAACTGTTGAAAAGGTTTACACAATAACCAACAAAAACTATAAGGAGAAAAGAAAAGCACAAACAGAGGTGGCAAATGGGCGGAAGGGTCAAATATGAGTTGGGTAATGTGGGTTGTAAAAAATATGGGCATGACCCATTGCAACCCATTTTATGACGGGTTAAAAATGGATCGGGTCAAAAATGGGTCGGGTTGAAACTCGTTCAACCCGCGAGTTAAAAATCACTCTATTCACAAGTTGAAAATGAGTAAACCAGCGGGTTTCAACCCATATGTTGACCCATAGGGGTTTACATATCAACCTATATATATAAATCCGTGAGTTTCAACCCACATGGGTTATAATATAAACCCGTAAGAATTGACATATAAATTTGAGATTTTTCATATATTTTCTTGTATTAAGTTTTTCTATAAAAAAAATCATTTTTTCGGTTATCGTATAAAATTTATAACTTATGTGCTCAACCTTTCTTTTTCTCACACATGTATTCAACCTTTCTATTTTTTCCCTGTGTGTCCTAATCGTTGAAAGTTCTGACAACCCATTGAACATGATCACAACAAAAATGAAAAAGAGCACTCTCTTATGAACAAGCCTCCATCAGTAATTGTGTATGTATATGAAGCTTTGTTCTCAGAAACAAAGCCATTGTTATTACCATCAAGATAATCTAAAATTTGAAGCAGAACAATTAGATGATGCGTATGCAACTATAAACAAGAATTTTAAGGAACAATAGCAGACCAAACATGACAAAGATGTAAATTCGAAGGATGGTAAAATGACCAAGATGAGTGATGTAAGTTTATTTCTCGTAAGAAGTCAGAAACTCTTTTCTTCGTTGGCCATTTGAAACATATTCATTGTTTCAAAGAATTCCAGTACAAGAATAATGTCGACACATAAATTATAAGTTTGTGGCGTAGGTTGCAGAAGTAATACATAGCAGTTCCATGCAGCATGTGAATGGATTGCTCAAGGGAGTTCAGAGTCCAAAAAATTAAAGACGGAAATGGGAAAAAATAGAAAGAAAAATATGGGTTGTAGGCAAATGGAAATGAGTAAACCCGAGGGTCTAACACACGGGTTTGATCATTTTATTGACCCGCTGTTAACCTGCAAACCCAACCCGTCTGACCCATATTTTATAATTACCCATTTGACCCATTACCAATATGACCCGTAACTCATTTTACCCATACCCATCCGGGTTTGAAAATAAACAACCCGCTTGATCCGCGGGTAATGGGTCAATATTGCCACTCCTAAGCACAAACTACTATTACCAACTACTTATACAAGCTAGCAATCAAATTAAAACTAGTATCCAGGGCAGTGGGGCCAAAATTTGATTAGCACCTACGGGGTCATACAAAACCTTGAGGGGGAGCAATTAATCTGCGGGCGCTTCACAAAGTTAGAAATTTATAAGTTTCTCATGTTCTCACTACTAACTACTATAGAGTAGATGGTGGCAAGTTTGGGATCGTCCACAGAGATACTAGAATTTAAAAGTTAACTACACACAACTCACAATCGGTCGTCACTCCAATTTTGTGTCAGGAATAACTAGTGCGGTAAACATATGATTGAGGGGTTTTTGGCTAACACCCAACGAGCATGCAAACAAGAGAGATTAAACTATAATAAACTAGCCTTGGTCATATTTTCATAACATGACCGATGAACGACTTTGATCCTAGATTCTATCACATGTAAGACATATAAACCTATCTCATGCATGTGTCACAAAGTGTGGAGATAGATGTGGAATTCCCAATGTCTGTCACACAAAGATTAATATCCATTTTGAGAAGCTACCATACAACCTCCATAACAAGGGAAATTGTGTCGATTTAACTATGGATTTTCCCCGTCAATCTCACTTCTAATACTAACAAGCCCCTCTTGAAGGAACAAAGCCTTGCGTAGGTCGCAACCATTAGATATGAGAGTGAAGACAATACATCCCAGGCACTCCACTATGGACACAAATCCCTAGGCCTAGAGAGGCAAAGGAATTTGTATCTCGTGATGACTCTGGGTTGAAACTAGTTGCTACACAATAACCCTAATAGCTACAAACTATCATGCTCATACTATCAGGGTGAGCCAAAGGTTTCCCCTCGTTAAGGATCAATTAGTGTCCCTAACGTGAATAATTATTACATGACTAGCCAGTTAGGTTAGAGTCTAACGATCTAGATGGTACTCTTGGGTAGTATGCAAGCACTCACCTCCCTGGTACGCTTGTACCTACAATATCTCTAATCTAACACTCCCATGATAGAAATTCAAGCCTAGCACAATGTTATACTACACATGAATCTACAAGTGCATCATAGAACATACATGGCATACATGATACAAGAATGTAAAGCATAAATCAAGCAAAACTATTCATAGAACATAAAGATAGGGAAATCTAAGAATATCACAAAATCAACATCAAGTCATGAATACAAATAATTCCCCAAGAAATAAACTACTCTAGAGACATTGAATCCAAAGAAATCATTGGATTCAATGGCATAGGAATAAACTAGGAAAAATAAATGAAGAGAGGAGATAGCCTCCTTCTCTCTCTACCCACTCTTAGATCTAGGAATTATGACCCACCCTAAACCCTAGTAGACAAATGGATGCTCATATAGTAGGTGGAATTGGCCAATAGAAAATCCCAAAAATCTAAGAAACCCTAGCAGCCACATCAGCACGGGTCGTGCAATAGTGCACAACCCATGACGTACGGCCTGCCCAAAAGCACACGGGTCGCGAATTGGAAGTCGTATGCAAGAAAAATGAGCATGCATCCCACACAGTGTGCGGGCCATTGACTGGAGAGCTTGTCCAAGTCTTCTGAGAGCGCAGCCCGTGCAAAAGTACGTTGGCCGTAACCTGGAGTTACCGTCTTCTTCTTCTGAGTGGACGACTGCGCTAAAGCTCACGGGCCGCAAACAGTAGTCCGGACCTACAACTTCTAAATGCACAGGACGTACAAAAGCACGCATTCTATGCTTGGACTTAGTCTCCTCAGCAATTAGTTTGGCATAGGATGTGCAAATATACACGGACTGTGCCAATCCTCATTTTTACCGGACTTGACTCCTTTTCTTCGGCGCATCCATCTACTACCACGTTTTTAGCTCATGTCCTTCATTCTACTACCATTCTTATGAATGGCCTTCTTCAATATACCACCATTCTTGTGAAGGCCTTCTAAGCAGTCTGAAGTGTCTATGAGCAATCTACAAATAAAAGCTCATAAAACATGGATCTAGACGCTCGTGGGGACATGTAATTCATTAAATCTAAAGTAAGCTACAAAATGAGAAATTTAGATATGAAAACCACAACCGGTCATCTAAATCCCTTCTAATGTAAACTCACATAAATCTAGCAATCTACCACACAAATGAGATGTTAAATGCCTTAGAAAATACATGCATTTGACGTCTCATCAACTGCTTACTACAAACCACAAGTACTCGTAGACGTAGAAGAAAGATAAGAGTAGCTGCAAAAGCTCCACAGGAACTTAGTGTTTGTGAAGGAGAAGGATCGATGTTGTAAGACAATAGGATGCTTAGGGAGTTAACTGCTCATAATTTGGAGAATCAACCCCTTTGCATCATCTTCCCACATTACCCACCAAGGTTATTTGCGAGCTGAAATCTGGCATAATCCCATGTTTATTGACAGACATTCCATGGTATATCCCGAGAAGGTCCCAACAAACATCTTTTGGAATTTCATCTAGTGTGCATAAAAATGAAGCCTTCAGAAGTATCCAGTGAGGACTAAAAAATTAGATCATTCCCTTTCTCACTTTGTGATGTCACAAAGGATTGGTTGTACTACTTGCTCCCGGAATGTATCACTAGTTGGGTGGATATGAAGAGAAGGTTTTTGGAGAAATTATTCCCCGCCTCGAAGTATACCGGACTCAAGAAACAGTTTTTCATCATCTCTCAACACCCCAATGAGATTCTCTACGTGTATTGGGAGCACTGTAAAAGGCTATTCGCGAGTTTCTTGTGTCATCCTTTCAAGGATAATGATTTGGGGTACTATTTCTTTGAGTGGTTTTGCGATGATGATATATGGATGGTAACCACCACATGAAATGTATCCATAGCCAACTAATGAGACATAAAATTTATGTTTTCTTAGAGCATTTAATATTTATTTTTCAATTCTTTTGTTGGTGGATAGTTATGATTAGAGAGGATTTGCATTATAGGGAGTTAGAACCATCATCTTTAGTTTTCTTATGTAACTTCTCTACTTTGTGATATGATTGTGAACCTAATGGGATTTTACCCTTGTGATTATCTAAATCTCTTTTTGTGAGATTGAAAATGTAGATTAATCATGAGTGAAGGTCATCCGAAATGATAGTAGTAGATTGAAGGCCAATCGCAAGGTTGGTAGAAGAATGAAGGATATTGAGTTTAGAATGGTAGAAGATTGAAGATTACGGAAGAAGGAAACCAAAAGTCTGGAGGAAGCAAGAAGGCATGGGCCTTGAAATATTTCATGGCCCTTGTAAACAGCTCATGCCCAAGGAAGCTCAAGGACACGAGTCATGTAGATAAGCATGACCCGATCAATCAGAAGAAGGAAATGAAGGCTTCGAGACATGGGTTGTCAGAACTGCACATCATGTGCAAGAAGTTAGCACCAAGGCACTCTTCCAGGTTACTGTCCGTGCAGAAGCACACAGACCATGCAAACCTGCACGGGTTGTGCACGTCTGCCAGCTAGGATTTAAGTATTGGCTTTTTGGGCCTTTTCTCTCCAAAATACCGTACCAACCAACTAACCAACCAAACCACGTACCATTTGTATCAAAAATATTGGTAACCGATGATGTGGTATGGTAGTACAGTACCACACATTTGTGAAGGTATGGTAATGGTGCTGAGAAAATATTACAATGGTATTGCCATATCGTACTATACATTTATATATTCAAAATATAACTAATGTTTAGTGAAATTTGAGCTTTTATTTAGTCATTATTTAGTCATTCGTTAATATTAGAACCAATAGAAATAATTTAAAATATGTCGTTTATGTTTTGGTACCAATATGCTGGATATTGGAAAAAGTTTCACTTATTTTCTTAAATCAGAAATCTAGACAATTAGCAATTTTGTTTTAACCCTTACCAAAAAATATTAAGAGTTAAGTGTTAAAATGACCCTGACTTTAAGTTAAAAGTTTCAATATAACCCTGCAATCTCAGTAAGTGCCAAATGACCTTTGACCAGTTGACTTTTTAGTCAACCGGTTTACTGCGGAATAAGGTGAAAATACCATTTTGCCCTTAGTTTTAAAAAAAGAAAAAAGTCATAAAATATGAAATAATATTGCTGCCCCTTACCTTATTTCTCCTATTCTTCTGTTTTCCTCTTCCACTTTCTATTTCTCTCCTTCCTTTCTTCCCGCTTTCTTCACCTTGTCATACGGAAACTGAGGTGTCTCCTTCAAACCCATCACTGCAACTAGCCATCGTTCCTCGTCAGTGTTGACATATTGGCATCTCTCCGACCTAAGCCTCCAGTGGATTTTCTTATCTTGTGACGCCTTCCTCACTCACTTCACCCTAACCCGCCGCCTGTCGTTCCTTATCAGCGTCGACGTATTGGCGTCTCTCCAACCAAAGTCGCAGGTGGATTTTCTTATTTTGCGATGTTTTTCTCACTCGCTCTACCCTAACCTGTCTCCTAACCTGAACCCTAGCCCCACCCTAACCCGCCGCCTCCTCCCACATCCACCATATTCAACGGCGATTTCTACAGCCTAACCCAAAACTTGCATATTCTCAATTAAATTAAGTTGAATGTTCGAATTTAGGTTTGAAATTATTGCGAGATTTCATCTTGGTCGAGTTTGGAAATTTATTTTGCTCAGATTTTGATTGGTCTGCATCATCACGGAGTACTTGGGTATGTTTGTCTTAATGCTTTTGGATGAAGGTCGTGCTTTCCCAGGCAGCTTAGGGAGCACAATGGCAGATTTGAGCGAACGGAACTTTCCGATGAACTCGGCTTCAGTATGATGACCATTTATCTTATTTTTATACCATATTTTCATCGGCGCGGTGCACTTCTGGCTGTGTTCTGTTGGGTTCACTTCTGCCCTCGAGGTTTCAATGAGTATTGGGGTCATTTGTTGTGTGTTCCCGACAACTTTGGGGCACACCGGCGAAACTAGGTGATATCAAATACTCCGACGGAGCGATGTGGGAAGACGAGGAGAGGTGAAATCAAATTGAGGAAACGAAATAAAAAAAGGGAGGAATGGGTCAACATAAATGGGTCAAACGTGGGTATTTTGGGGATAGAATTTTTAGATTTTAGATTAAGTGTATTTTAGTCATTTCAATTTTTTACTCTTTGCTGGAATTTAGAGGGTCAATGCTAGAAAGAGGGACTTTGGGTATATCGGCACAAATGTTTTGAAAGTTAGGGTTAGATTGTCACATGCAATAATAAGTTAGGGTTAAATTGACACTTTTTGAGATTGCAGGGTTATATTGGCATTTTCAGCCTAAAATCAGGGTCATTTTAACTCTTAACTCTATTTATTATAACTTACTTATTATAATCTTAATTTGATTTTGTCTTACTTTATTATTATGATTAGAGTATATTTAATTTTTTTAAATTAAGATTATACAATAGAAATTATAATTATTTATAGTTTTTTTATGAGCATAAAAATTAATTCATAAGATCTTATACTTGGTGGTATTCTACAATATCGTAACAAAACCAATCAACTTTTTCGTATACTAATGTGTAGTTATACCAATGATTTGGTACGGTATTAGTTCTTAAAAATAATATACCAACAATGTTGGTATGGTAAGTGGTATTAGTAAAAAGTGACGATAACCATATTGAATCCACCCCTACCTAATCCTTCTAGTTTAGAGAGAGAATGGTTGCATGTATTCTAAATCTAGTTTTTTACTCTCTCTGTTCATTTATATCACATTCTCATGGCCTTTAATCTATTGAATGTCATGGGTTTGATCTTAGTAGCGTAAATTATGAATTTGGGATATTTGTAAGCATGATTTGACACTAGATTTGTAAGACTTCAAAATTCATTCAATTTGTGTAGCTATAAATTATCGTGGTTGATTTTTTCTTTTACTTCTTATCATAATATGTGTATTGAATGTAATAGGATATAGACCTAGTTAGATTCTTGCATGATTTAGTGTTGGGCTTTGAATTTAGCTTGGGAGTGTTGGATTGTCAAACTTACTAGTGGCCTTGTAGCACCAGGGGGTAACATGAACGTAGTGAGATACCGGGGTGGTAATAGGGTGATAATAGTAATTGGATTAATCATACCCAGTGTTGTTTAGGAGCATCGGGCAATCGTGTCAGGTGTTGTTAAATTCCTAAATAGGGGTATCACGATTAATACCTGAGAGTTAGGTTCCTAGTTTGTGGAAACTAAGTGTTGGGTCTTGTAGCTATAGACTTTAGAGTTATCATGAGATACTAATGTCCTAAGAGGCACAATAGGGGTTTATGATAGGTATTCTATAGGGGTGTTCGTCGGTCCAAGACCGGATCAAACCGGACCGGACTCAATTAGGACCGGTACTGGAATGATAAAAAGGATTAGACCAAGGACCGGACCGATTGGTGATTATTCAAGACCGAGATCGGACTGGAATAATTTTGATTTTGGACCGGTTGGATTGGATTTTAGTAAACTTTATTATTTTACAATAAAATTTTCGTGTTGGAATTATATTTTTTATCTTTAATAGATAGTAAGCTAGAACATATTATAAAAAAATTACCTCAAAATATGGAAGATAACCCATTGAAATTAAATATAAACAATTATATACACTTAAATTATAAATACTTAAAATATATATACATAAAAGTAAGTTACCGGTCCATCCGGTCCAGACCGAAAAAATCAGGTCTTGGACCGGACCAAATCAAAACTTGAAATCTTAAAAAAATTTGGACAAAAGAGCGAACCAGAATTCTACATATCTGGTTCCGATCTTTATATTCGGGTCTGGTTCGGTCAATTTTACAGGTCTAGACCGGTTCATGAAACACCCTTAATATTCATGGTGGAGGTCCTGATTGATAGAGATGCTAAGACGATTACCACCATAAATTAAGACATTCCACGACTTGATCAAACATTCAAGGGTTATGTTTGGGATCCTCTAAGTGACATGGTTGGACTGATGACAAGATCAAGATAAAGCGTAGGGATGCAGCATTGAATGACTTGGTGGATCAATTTCATGATGAAGAATTCAAGAATAAGACGGCTAGGGCTTGGATTAATTATTCAAGCTTGACGATTAATTGAAGACGTTGTGAAGAACATTATACTCTTTTTCCCACTGGGTTTTTTAATAAGGTAGTGTGATCATTGTAAACTATTGTAACGTTATTTTTATTTCAGTCCAATAACTCGGCCATGTGGGCTTCTGAAGAGTTAATATTTTTTACCCAGTCCAATTAGGGTTTTGAAAAATATATAGTTTTATTCTAATTAGAATTAGATTTGGTAAGATTAGATAAGGTAATATTCTTCAAGACTATTTTTGGAAAGGGATGGCCGAATTAGGGTTTAAAATATGTAATTTAGTTAGATATGATTTTAGCTTCTTAAAGCTGTTATAAGTCGATTCAGTTTCCAATTGTGATTATGGTTTTGTGGCCGAGATTACCTCTATAAATAGAGGGCTTGTACACGATTTTTAGGACACTTTTTATCAATCAAATATTCAGAATTTTGAGTTATACCCATTGCTTGCAAGCGTCTTCATTGTTGATTAGTCATGCGGGTTAATTAAGTCTCAATAACCTTGTGCACTAATCATGCAGGCTAGTTAGTGAGCAAGTTGAAATTTAGTGTACCCCGAGAGCTAGACGCTTGAATTTCGTGCGGCACTTAAAGGGTTTTCAAAATGCCTATTATTGTCAAAGATCTAAAATTTCTCAATCCAGAGTTTTTGCAAGGAGATTCATATCAGTGGGTATCAGAGCAAAGCGAAAGAACCCGTGGCCGAAATCTTTAAGGGTTTTTCGAGTTTTGCATATCTTTGTTTTTGAAATTTTTATTATAAATTTATAAAATCTTTTGTGTCATATTTTAAATTTTTTGTTTGATCTTTCTTAGCAGGAGGATTGAATCTACAGTCGAAGGACGGCTAAGGGTCCGAGAGTTAGAATACTTCGATATTACTATCCGCATTCACCTTCATCAATCAAGTCAGGAGAACGTTGAAGGGTTTGAGCATTAACAATTTTATCCGCCTTCACCTCCCAGTCAGTTTCATAGTTTTTAGGTAGCTTATATAGTTTATGTGCTTGCGATATTTTTTGTACACTCTTCTGAACAATTATTTCATGCTAAAATCCTGCTTGTTTTCATTATTGTTCTTTGATTCCGTAATCTTGAATTGTTCTTTGATTTTTTATTACACCTTATACAAAAAAATAGAGTCTTTTGTGTATTTTTTAGATATAGTGTCATATTATAGATTCTTACGATCTTGAATACCTCGAAGTTCATTAGAATCGAGAGGAAGTTGTCACAGTTTTCTTATTCAAAGTTTTATATAGGCTTTACTTGTTCCAAAACTTTTTTAAAATATAAAACAAGGGTAGAAGATTTTGGGATTTCAAAATTGGAATTTCGGATTTGGAGATCGGAAATTCGGGGCCTTGTGCAATTTTCCAAAGTTTAGGGGCTGTTTTGCAATTTTTGAAAATTTGGGGATTGCCCACATTTGGAAAAACTTGGGGAATAAGAATCTGATTTTGTGTGATTTATTTTTGGAAATATTCGAATTTATAGCGGGAAAAAGAAAGAAAAGAAAAAGGAAATCCGATTTGAAAAAAGAAAAGAAAAACAAAATCCTAGTCGGAATCGAAAAGGGGGAAGATAGTTGAAATTGGGCGTGAATTTGAGCTGAGAAATTGTATTGGGCAGCAAGTAACTACTTATTTTCGTTTTTAAGGAAGGATTTGGAGTTAGAATCCTAATCCCATTTGATTTCGGAAAATTTTAACCATCAGAGGATAAATGCTTTACTTACAAATCTGCTTATCAGGTGGTTGCAAAATCAAGAAGGCCACTCAGAATACTAAAATACAATGGGCACAAGAAAATGCCCAGGAAAGTTTCATTCTTCTTGTGGAGACTTGCTAACTCTATACTACCATTTGATGACATTGTCTCTTTTTCTAATATTAGCTTAGTCTCTAAATGTCCTTTTTGTAATAATTGTGCCACTATGACTCATTTTTTTAATTTGTGTGAATTCTCAGTCTCTGTTTGGAATCATTTTTGACACCATTATAGGATTTAAAACTCCAGCTCCCCCCCCCCCCCTCTATTTTTGATATACTATCTTATTATTAGACTACTGAAGGAGATACAGCATTGCACACTTGCATTATTATTTTGCTACCTGCTTTCATATGCT
>JAULKM010109593.1:0-23348 GCA_032355605.1 Rubia tinctorum
TGTTAGACTTGGGTTAAGAAGATAATTAGTTCTGTTATGCTTGGAATTTGGAACATAACAATTGTAAATTGTGAAAAGGTGGGAGGATAGAATGGTAAATTTCAAAGCTGTCCCCTTCCTTTTCTGGCCATGGCTGCAGGTGTGCCATGAGAAAAAAAAACATCCCTTTTAGGCAAGTGTGACAAGGTTAAAGAAACGGAGGGAGTATGGAGAATTATAAAGAGACGCAGGGTGTGGACAGCTACACGCATCATCACCTCCTTCTCCATCAGCACGCTCCCCACTTGGCAACTCCTTTCATTTGTCAATTTCAGCGTTTGAATTTGAAAATTTTGCATTATGTCCCACTCTCTGACACGGTGGCTCCCATTCTCCCCGTTCCACTTTTTTCTTCTACATGCATGCAATCAGTGTCGAATCCAGAAAATTTTCAATGGGGTAACCAAATACTAATACCCCCTATTAAAAAAAATATTTAATATTAATGGTATTTTTTTTACATGGGGTAACCAAATACTAATACCCCTCCTTTTTTAACCATGGGGGGTTACCCCATGCCATAGATCCGCCCCTGCACGCAATATTGCCGATTTTGCCCAGCTCACAAATGTTTGGGGGGTGAGTCGCTGATTATCTTCTCTGGGTGTTATTATTCTCTGCAGGCACTTTGGAAATCTATGGAGGCACCGCATCGAAAACGTCTCCCTTCTACTGGCAGGGTTAAGATATTTGTAGAGTGATTTTGGTATAATATAAGTTCACTGATGTTTTCATAGTAGCCATATTTTAATGGAGTAAAAATTGGATGAAAATTATTCGACACCGTTAATGGTGGTAGATGTCTGCATTGTTGCCTTTTGACTTGAACATAACCTCTTCGGGTCAGGAATCTGGGGATGGATCTCTGCCCCAGCTCCCCTGTTTAGAGGCTGATTTGAATGTGGTTCCTGAAGAAACACATATTGATGCTGTGGAAGTTGCAGGAGATGAAACTGAAGGGCAAAGGAATGCTGAGAAAGTTGTGATCGAAGATGTTAGCGAAAATAGTGGAAGTGGGGTATGATATTGGAATCGGGGCAGACAATGTATCCCTCTGATACCTGGGTACGGTAAATGGGTCATTGTACCCGTACCTGATACGGATTCGGTGCGGATTCGGTGCGAGGACGTCCCCGGTACAGTTTGACTTTTTGGGTACTTTGACCGGATACGGGTACGGGTACGGTCAGGGGTACGATCAAAATGAACGGTACGATTTGGGGTACATTGTACACCATTAATTCTGAATAAATAAATTATAATTATAATTATAAATAAGAAAAAAAAAGGAAAAGTTGAAAAATAGAGAAAAATCCTTCGTTCGCCGGACTTGGAGAAAGATTTTATGGTTGAAGATTGATGTTTTTCATTCACTTTTCATGCTTATTGTTATGTTTTTCGTTGATTTGGACGATGAATTTTATTTGGTGTTTGCTTATTTTAGTCTTATTGTTTAAGACATCGAACTATAATCTTATTATGTAGTTTATTTGCTAATTATTATGATAAATATTAAGTTTAAACTACATTTGGATATTTTCATTTACTTTAAATTGTTTATAATATAAAAGCATATTGTCTTTTATTCAAAAATGATTAATTATTATTAATAATATTAATACATATTTTTAATTTTATTTATAATCGTACCTATTTCGTACCCGTACCCCCTAATTTTCAATTTATCGAATCCCGTACCCCCTAATTTTCAATTTATCGAATCCCGTACCCGTACCCATACCTTGAATTGTACCAGTGCTACTTAGATGTATACACATTGTCGAGAATGTGAGTGACGCAGGCCGAGGAAATCCCTCGTTAAACTTGGATAGCGATGAAGATGAATGGATGAACAATGATGAACAACCGTTTGTTGAGGATGGAGGTGATGTCATGTTCAGAGCTACGGAAGATGACAATGCAAGGCATGGTTCCAATCCCTTCGGCACCAGTCCGCGTGTGAGTGTAGTTGTGTGTAAACCAGTTGTGGGATTGGAATACAACACTGGTGGAGACTTCGTCGCTCATGTCCACCGCTACGCTTATTCGAAAGGTTTTCAAGCTCGCGTTAGAACATCTAACAAATGGTGTAAGGATATAGTAGAAGGACCCTCGCGTAACACAACTGGTGGGATGATAATGGATCTGTGGTACTGGAACCATAGTGGGAGCCATATAGTATGTCAAAAAGCTGGTTCATTCAAATCCAGATCAAGTTGTCCAAAATGTTCAAGAATGGTTGCCAGTATATGGTGAATGCACTGCGGAATGGAATCGGAGGTATCCAATGGATAATTACAATGGTTGTAGACTACCACAACTATGTATTAGATCCCATTGATTTCAAGCATTTGAGCAGGTACCAAAGAATTAGTCTGTCTTACTGGAGGCTAATTTTGGAGCTTAAAAGTTATAGTGTGTCTGTACCGCACATCTATAACATTTTTGTCAAAAGATATAAGGGGTATAGCGTCGTACCCTTAAGTGAGACAAATCTGAGTAATTTCCTATATTACAAGTTAACGGAGGTTATAAAAGAAAGTGATTTTGTTGCCATGCAAGTTCATTTCAAAAAAATTATGGAAGAAAGTCCAAGTTTCTCCTATGAGTACGCCGTTGATGAGAAAAAGAAGCTGAGGAATGTATTCTGAGCTGATTCCAGGTGCAAGGAGGCTTACATTGAGTTTGGTGATGTAGTGACATTCGACACTACATTCATATCCAATTGCTATCGGATGTCATTTGCATCGTTCATCGGTGTGAGTCATCATGGAGTCTATGCTTCTTGGTTGTGGACTCATTGGTAAGGAGGACACCGAAACATTTGCTTGGTTATTCAATGTGGGGAGTAAGTGCACGTGGAAGGACCCATCATGCATCCTTACCGACCAAGACAAAGCTACAAGTACCCAACTATCTTAAATTTGAGTAGTGGATGGAATGCTTAGTACTTCCTACTATGTTTCCAAACTGTGTACATGTCCTAGCGTTGTTGATGCTGTAGTTGTTCTTTCTTTTAAACTGTAGATGTCGAGTGTGTGTCCTGTTGTTGGCAAATTATTTATCGTAAATGTATGTTGTTTGTGCTGTTAATTATTTGGGTCGGTTTTTAATTAATGTATTTTCATCGTTTCAACTTGGTGGACATTTTTTATGCAGGCAAGGCCATTGAGATCGTGTTTCTAGAGTCAAAGCACCAGTGGTGTATCTGACATATAATGCGTAATGCATCTGGGGTGTCTGGCCGATGGACAAGTATTTTGGGCGGAGATGATAGGAGTGCTACACGATTCATTATCTCAGTGGAACCAAACCATAGTAAAGCACAATCTGGTGGGGAATTCCTGGCCGCCTGAAATGTATGAGAAAAGGGAGAAATGGGTTCCAATTTACTTTAGTGAAGGCATGAATAATTTTTTCATGGGGCACGTCAATATAAACATGAACTTGACCACCATTGTTCAGAGGTATAGCCAGGAAGTTTGTAAGAAAATCAAGGAGGAGGATGAAGCAACATTCAACTGCAATAACCTCCGGTCTAGGGAGACTAACAACCATCACTTTGAAGCTGTGTTCGAGAAGTTTTTCACTCTTGCCAAAATTATAAAATATTATGTGGATAACTAACAAATGAACTTATATAGATGTCAATTTGGGTCATCGTTTCGGGTTCGTGTCGTGTTGGAAACCGTTTTGGTTGAAACATATCGGGTTAAAACATGTTGATTTCCATTTGTCGTGTCGAGTCAGGTTATTGTCTTGTCAGATTGAAAACATGTTAGTTTTTCCTTGGTGGGGTCATGTCGGGTCGAGTTACTATTTTGTAATTTTTATAATCAGGTTAGGTCGGGTTTGGTAAGAATAATGTAGTTGGATTCGATCGGGTCAATGTCGTGTTTTTTTTTGTACTCGAGTTTTGTTCGAGTCCGATCATGTCAGTTATTTTTTACAATGTTTCCTATTGGATTCATATATATTTCGATTGGTTCATTTTAGACCGGCTATTATGCAACCTGATTATATTTGGGTTGGTTTACTTTGTGTATCAATATATTATTCTTACAATTGCATTTTTATGAGGTTTTGTTTTGTTGTAACTTGTAACTTTTCATTATACACTACTGGAAAACTGGTACATAGACATCGGTATACCGGTGTTGGGAGAGCAATACAAGTTCTAGGAATTTTATAGGCACCGGTAACCTGACAAATGAACCAAAATACCGGTGCCTATGAATAAATTCAGCACCAGTTCGTTGAATATCGGTGCTAGGTACTGGTGCCTTTGAAGAAAAAAGTTTGAATTTAATGTTTTCCAGAATCAGTTTTGGCTGAATGACATATACCAGTGCTAATACATGTGCCTATGACCGGAATAGTAATTTCGACGGGTAACATTATGGTGGAAAAATATCTAGTAATGGTGTAGCTTATAATATACCGATGCTAGGAGTGTATTTAATTCAAAATTTCTAAAAAATGCTTTAAAGCAACCCCACATAACTGCGTTATAATTGCATAGACACCGGTATGTTGACGAGTGACACCAATAGTCGTACCGGTGCTCGATACATAAAAAATTTCAAACATTTACAGTTAGAATAGGAAAAAAAGGCTTTGAAAATTGGGTTTATGGTATGAGTTACCCCAAAACATGTACTAGCGCTTCCAACATATCACCACAAAATTTATTTATTTAATATGTCTATATTTAGGAAAGAATAAAAATAATCATGTATTTTGGAGCAATCGATAATGGAGTAGCACAATTTTGGGTCACAGTGTAATTTTTTAAGACTATGTGAAAGTAATCAATGTTAATTTTCAAAACCCTCCCGTTCACCCATACATGCCCAAATTGCAAACTTGCAATCATTTATTATTGAATTGCATTTTGATGTCGCAAATTTCGTGATTTGACTACTCCAACTTTTTCGGAGGGACCTAAGTGCAAAAATTAATCTAAGTTTTATAAGTACAAAATAAATTCACAGCCAACATCCCAGATCCTTGGAGCATGGAAAGACACGGCTTAGTTTCACTTAACATCATCGGCAACAAAGTTACCATATTCTATTAAATTCACAATTTCATACACAGCTCACTCAATTCCCATATTTTTAATAAAACTTATCTATCTATCTAATGTTGTGGTGATGAAACACAAGGGTTGTGCCAATTGTCACTCAGGAGATTTACCAGGGCCATAGTAAATATACAAAATACGGTTAGCTCTTGTGGTGGTATAAATGTTCATCCTCATTTCCAAATTGTTTTCAAGGTTTTGACTTCTGACAAGAGCAGACAATGTTTCCAAGTTTAAGGCCTATTAATTAGGGTTGCAGTAGAGTCAAACTTCAAAGCATAAAAGTCAACTTCATATAATGTCGGCAAGAGCTGTTGCTAATTAGCTCCCAGCACATTCACTACTTTATGTTGAACCTTAAAAATTATGTAATGTAAGCTAGTTGAATAAGGATTCATAAAATTTCAGTATGTAATGCAAATTTGTAACTTGCAATAGCACATAAGCTAAAATCCAAAGAAGATTATGGGGCATGACAAACAGAATTTTTTAATTAATCTTGTTAACCATATAGAAACTGAAAGGCGTATCCTATAAAATTTCATTCAAACCTTTACACTGACAGTCTTAATCTCCATCTCACTTTCTTGCACTGTTAACTGCTTCTACTTGCGCAATTTATATGTTCTAATGACTTCATCTTGTTTTCCATCATGGCCTAAGAGAGTCTAATCCAATCTTAAACAATCAAACAATTCCCACTCCATATCTAAAATGTAGACTCTTGAAAATAACAGCGTGAACTTTCCATCTACTCATATTTAATAGTTAATCCTAACAACTAACCAAACGCTTAACAATTTCATAGCCAACACCATTTTCCAGCATAAGGGTTTGCCACAAAGGCACACACCTAAGTAATATATAATGCAAATATTATTTTAAAAATTACCGAAAAATTAGACACGAATACATAACACATAACTGTTTGAGGATATAAGGCATAAAACACCATGTTCATCGCGACAATTTGGTTCTCAAAACAATTGTGCAAGAGAGTAAGGCAGGAAAATTTAGTTTTATTCATAGAAGAAAAGACTCACTGAATCTAAATGGATGCCAAAAAGAGCAAAATTCATTTTTACATAATCACAAAAACAAAAGACATTATGATCCATAACATATATGTCTATGATCTCTCTCTCTATATATATAGAAGTTATAGATTTATACAAGTTTTCCAGGTATTCTTAACTTGCGCATGCGATGATGGAAAATACTTTTAAAAGTAACTTGTGCATTGCATTAATGAACTACTGTAAGGGCAGGTTGATGTGTATAACATAATTAATATAAAATTAGTTAAAACATAAACAACATATTCAATGCACCAAAATACATAATACCTAAGCAGAATTAATGCAAATAAATAATTGCATAGAGACAAGACCAGTGATCAACGGGCAGAGTAGTACGAAAAGATAATATTTCAAGCCAAAACATCAGTTTAATCAATCAATCAGTTGCAAAGTACAAAGCATCATAATAGGAAAGCCACATTGACACGTTCAATGGAGATATGTTAACTTCAGAAATGTTATAGTTTATGTTTTTAAAGGTCGATGCAGTGAGAAACAATGGGTCTGAACACACTGATATGATAAGAAGAAAATACTCCATTCAAATGAGAATAAACTATATTTACTATAATTAAACCCCTTTCTCTGCCTCCTAAGAAAAAGACTAAACAGACATGAAATTTCACCATTCATGTCAACAACAAACTCTAACTTTACTGGACAAATTTAACACAACAAATCATGCCAAAGGGAATGGTGAAATATTGTATAAAAAATTCAAATTGAAGGAAAAAAAAGGTTAGGTTCCTCAAATAACTGGCCGAAATTGGCACAACAGGCTAGGTTATAGCCAAAAAGTTTCAATAAATTAGGCACTTCATCATAGGAACCCTAATTACATCAGCAATGGTAAAATTGTTGAACCATTAATAATTTTGTTGAAAAGAACAAAAGCTAATCTCTGTGGAGCTTCCAACATCGAATCTTAATATATGATTCTAATGACAATTCTCATTTACTTAGGATTGTTCGAAGAGGGTTTTCACTGGTGCCGATGGTTAGATTTTTTACATTTTTACTACTCATTTGCCCATATTAAAGGCAGAAACTCACTTTCTAAAATGTCTATTCAAATATTAAAACATACGAACTTCAAGACTTGTTACTATATTGAATATATATTTTTATGTTTAACCAAGTCAGACAGATGAGAAGGATTTCCAATATTAACTTCACAGACAATACAATTCTCGTTCGCTGCTTATAATTCACTTAGACAAATTTCTTGGCATGTCTAAAACTATGCAACTACAAAGTCGCTAAATATATTAGCGGTCACACAATCTCAATATCACATTAGAAAAAACAATGGGTAAAAAATTGTGAAAATCCTTAATAGTAAGGAAAACATTCAATTAACATCAATTAAATTTTTTGGTCAAAATCTTAAATTACGCATCCAGTCTTATAATGATCAAACAGATAAACTTTTTCCATCATAAGCTCAATCATTACTAAGCGCGAACTCCCTGGGCCATACTTTACATGCATTTGTTAACGGAGAACCTGCAAGTAAGATCCTTAATTTTGGCACACTGCCTAGCTAACGATGGCACCCAACAATTTAATGGTCAGTGACCAACGTCCAGAGTAAGACCAAAAGATCAAATTTCAATCCAAGGCATCAGTTTAATCAATCAATCAGATGCGAAGAACTTCAACACTTGTTACTATATTGAAATTTGTTTTTACCAATTCAGACACACGAGAAGAATTTTCAGTATTCACTTCATTGCCAATACAATTCCCCATCGCTGCTTACAATTCACTAGAGACTATGAGGCTACAATACAACCAGACTTAAAGTGACCATTTAAACACTGATTTTTAAACAGGGAAAAAATAAAATTAGTAGGAAAAACCATACCAATATTATCTGTCATACCAAAACCGCTCGGACACGGACAACTGTGAGGGCAAGTTGATGTGTACAACATAATTAATATAAAAATAGTTAGAATATAAACAACATATTCAATGTCAAAAAAACATATTACATAATCAGAATTTATGGAAACGGAGAATTGCATAGAAACAACAACAATGCAGAGAAGAAATCTATATGCAAGTTGTAATTTGCACATTAAAAGCCATCAACATATCACTAATCCATTTACTGCAGACTTCTCTGCGGAGCAAATGATCCTTCTACTGCAGAAATAGTATTGGACAATCTGATGGGAAAAAAAATTCATTTCATAATGGAAATCGTTTACACTGAGAAAATCGACACCCTTAGTTTACTGTAAGCACTGCCTGTCTAGCTTCATACAAATAGCAAGACTTCCCATTTTCTTTATATAATCTGGGCAAAACAATGTTCTGCTCATTGGCATAAATGTATGCATCCAGACCAAGACAGCTCGCAAGTACATGGAGGATGTAGTTTTAAAAAGGCAAACCTTGACATTATGATCATCAATTCTTGACAGGCTAATAAACTGCAACTCATCTACATTGTAAACTTCTTACTTCTTTACAAAAATTTCCTCGCTTGCTACATTAAGTTTGCTAAGTTTTTTGACTAAACTTTATCACAACATGGTCACTCACAAATGGGCCTGAAGTGTTGTTGCCAACAAAGGAAGTAGATTTAACTTTCCTGATCTCAAATTCCTCATAAATACAAATAGTACTCCTAAAAATTCCCTTCATTTCGAGGTTATCTGTACATTGTCATCCTTTCGTGTATGATCTCCCTACAAAGTTTTTATAGGAATGATTTATGGACACGAGAAAACATATGGCCTCACATATTGTCATGCAGAAAAAATTATCTTAGATGCCAACGCATGTTGATATGTATATCAATAGCCACTCATTAAAGCAGTAAAAAAATTTAAAAAAAAAACATAATGAATGCAACCCAAATACATAGTGTATAATCAGAATTCATGCAAACGAATAGTTGCTAACAGACAATGACAATGCAAACAGAGAATATGTGTGCAAGATATACTTAGTATATTAAAGGAAATGAACAAATCACTAATCCATTTATTGCAGTTTTCTTTGTTGGGAGGAAAAACCAGCAAATCCAGAAATTAAACTAAACAGTCCCACAAAATTTAAAATTGAACCTCGTGATGGAAGTCAGTAACACGGCTAATATTAGCAGCCTAAGTTGACTATTTGTTATCTCTACCTAGAGCCATTCAAATACAAACACTACCCATATACTTTATACAAACTGGCCTAGTTACTTCGATTTGTATAAATGTATAGCTAAAGATCAAGGTAGCTGTTAACCACATCTGGCATCTAATGCCGCACGTGGTATCTAATGTTTCTCAACTTTCTAGTGTATGACATTTAATGTCACTCAACTTCCTCTAATTGATGCATTTTTAACAAAATCATACATTATGGACATCATATGAAATTTTATGATAATGGAGGAAGACATGAAAACCTCCTTCTATTGCTGCAAACTATCAAAAAGAATGGATTACATATCTTAACTATACGTAGCATACCTAGACAAATTTGCGTTACAGTTTTTCTAAAGCCTTGGTAAAATTTACCAAAGATAAGCAGAGAAAGTCAGCTGCAGATATATGTAGAGAAACTAATGCAGCAAATGCAAGAATGATATTAAACAGTCCTAAAAAAATAAATTCAACTCCATAACGGAAGCGAGGGAGATGGCAAAAAACAACACCCCAATTTTACTATTTGTTTGATGTGCCTTGTTTCACTGAAATAGCAACACTTTCCATGTTGTTTACATAAACAGGCCTAATTACATTCCACTGATTTGTATAAATGTATGCCTCCAAACCAAGGTAGTTCTTACGCACGCGCAACATCTAATGCAAAATAAAGCAAAACATGACATAATGAGGCTCAATTGGTCAGAGGTTAGAAATCAGCACCTCTTCCACATCTTTACCTTGTCAGTTCTTAAAGCATTTTTCTTTGTGTGTTTCAGGAAATGCCTCAACCTTTTGTAACTAAAATTTAGGTCAAGTACATCCTTGATAAATGAATTTGGAATATTGCTTCCAGCTAAGTAAGTGGATTTGAGGAAGCAAATATGGAATTCATTTCAAATGCTCTAAGATCTAATTTTCTTTACCTATCAATGTTCACTTTCCTCTGCAACATTCTTCAGCCGCATAAACTACCAATCATTAAAAAAATACAATCAATCAATATTAAGACTTCACAGACCTGAAAGTTAGTGCCTAAGCAGGTTAGATAATGCCAAATTTCCTTGTTCATTTTCCTCCACATCAATATTAAGTCGGATAAACTACCAGCCATTAATAAAAGAACAATCAGAAATTAGAACTTCACAGAGCTGAAAATCAGTGGCTAGGAAGGTTTGTTAATGTCATATTTGCTTCTGCATATATTAGTAACTAACAGGCAAAAGAACCAGGACCTAACTCAACGGCGGTTGATTTACTCGTGCATGCTTAACCAAACACAGATTCAGAGAGGAGGAAACCACACAATAAAAATAAACACACATATAGAGAGGAAAGAGGAACTAAAAAACATTCAGATTTTGTTAATCATAGACATCAATCAAAAAAAACTTAAAACCAACCAATAGATAAGCAAATTCTGTAAATCATACACAAAAACCAAAAAAAATAAACAAAAACCAAACCTCAAACTAACCAATAGATAAGCTGGTGAGGGAATCTTCCAACCCATTATTATTCAATGGAACATTCGTGGGACTGCCTATTTCAAGTGCAGCCTTTCTTTTGTTGGAATAAGCAAGCCTCCATCTAGCGAGCATTCTAGCTTTTTCCTCAGTTGAAATTTCAGCATAAGCCTTCCTCCTTTTATTTGCTCGATCCATTAGCTGTAAAACCAGCAGGCAAGCAGGACCAATAACAATCAGCTTCATTCAATGCAAGAAAAATGGAGACTTATGACTGTAATTTTACCCAAATACAGACCTTCAGGGAAAGGAAAATCCAGATGCCTTGATCAATTTGGCCAAAACTATATTCGAAACCAACCCAAAAGCATGACAAGCAAACGAAGAAGGAGTGGTGAGGAAGGAAGAGAATTACCTTCATTCAGATACATCAAGGGAGGATCGAGTCAATGATTGAAGGGTCACATCGGCCTGAGAATTTTTGTCAGCTCTCACAGAACCTGACAAATTCCATAATTTCAGGAGACAAAGTACGATTTGATTGAATTCTGACAGAGATCTTGTCTCTACAGAAAGGCAGCAATTAACTACCCTGAAAGAAGAAAACTTTGATTAAAACCTGAAGACTTTAGTATTTACAAAATAGACCCGATAGAATACAAGGTAATTGAGAAAGTTTATTGAATTTGCAAATCTGCCCTTCATCAACCAAGTCCCAAATGTCCCCCATTATAATTTCAATATAGAAGAGGGTCAAATGTTGTTGGGATGATAGCAGGCTAAAATTCCAAACCCTCAACTTAAAGGTCGAATGATGTTGCTTGAGGCTTCATCTTCCTCGACCCACCGATTGTCACCTTCATCAACCCGCTCGCGCTGCGAGATCTGACGCTTTCGTCTCTGGTAAGAAGTGGCAAATTGTTCAGCGACTCGACTATCGTTCAACGCGTTCATCAATCGTTCAACGCCTCGACCCTCGCACTTTGGAAAATCCAATCTAATCAGCGTCTCCGGGAAGAAGCAGCTGCCTCAGATGGCCCTCGATTGGGGATTAAAATGGCTCAGATGGTCGCTCATCCATCATTCGACGTCCCCGGCCTCTCCACCGCCTGCGCCATATAGCCGCTGATGGTTCTGGGTGCGGAGCGTACACTGGAATTGGGAGTTAGGGCTCGGCGCCGGTGAAAGGAAGAAGAGGGGGAAGAAGTCACGATTTCTAACTATCTCATATAGTTTCTCTTAGATAACTAAACTTTAAAATTTTAAATAAAATTCTTTGTTTTCAATTTAAATGTAAGACACAATATGTAAAAAAAACTTAATTCTAATATTTTAATTAATAATATTGTGCAACACACAATTGTAATCGCTAGTAAGTTTGAATTGAAATTTTAATATTTTACGATGTTATGCAATGGAATTATTTTTCCTTAATGTTGCACGCCTTCGAGCTTAAAGCACGCCTACCATTATCAAAGATTCGAAGTGTTGAAGTTTTGCATCACTAACCAGAAGGACAAGATAAGGGATACAACAAGTACCGAACTACCTAGACCCACGTGTGGACCTACAAAATGCAGAAGATCAACCGGACACATGTGAGGAACCTTATAAGGAGACGAGGGCGGGAAATATCAATGTCATGTGGTTGAGAAAAGAGGTGTGCAGATCACATCTTCCAGGACCGAACCATTATAACCACAGATTCAGTGTTCTGTAGTGACACGGGAGATGGAGTAGCGGCTTGGTGCGCCAGATCAACAACGCGAGAACGTTGGATCGCAGCTTCTGTGGTACAAGTAGAACTAGCAACCATACTGCATGCCATGAAGCAAGCGAGTTTCAAAGGGAATTTATGAGTGCTGATTAAAACGGATTGTTATAATGGTCTACGATACATCATCAACTACCTAGAAATCCCACCATATGTTAGACAACTGGTAAGGGAAATTCTTATTCTTTGAATGGTGTTTTATAGTTTATTAGTGCTTAAGATAGATAGACTAGCAGTCGCAGAAACGTACAATTTAGCTCGATCATGTGTAACATGTATCCCTTCCCAAAGCAATGAATGAAAGAGAACCACTATTTCCAAATATGTGTGTGTGTGTATATATATCGTTCATGAGTAGATTCTAAATCTTGCAGTATGAGCCCTGTAATTTCTATCCTTTCAACTTCAATCCTGAATCTAAAATATTTTTATTTCAATCCAATATTTTAAAACGGCCCCTTTTTCCAAATATTTGTTCAACCCCAAAAAAGACTTCCAGTCTTGTATAGCATGAAGAATGCGCAAGTGGTTACTTACACCAGTTGTTACTTAGCTAGAAATAAGATGATTTAGTCTCATCCTTGGGGTTACTTCTTCAGAACCAGGTTCACCAGATAAGCTTATTCCCATACCAACTAAAACAACCATGACGATATTTGCTCACCTTCGAGCAAACTAGAAGAGCAGAGAGTAACAGATGCAACTAAGTTCTTTCACTGCAACTACTTATAAATGTTCAAGAATACAGCAGTAACATTCTGTCTCTACGTTGAAATCTTATATTTTGTAGACAGAGGTTCTACAGTAATATGCCACAGAGAAACAGGACAGACAATTGTTGAAGATGTTCATAGACAAGAAAGTATTGCAGCTTCAACTACAGGAAGAATAGCAGCATGCCTTGCGTGGTTAGGTCCCAACGAACCTTGCAAAGGGCAAAAGGTATTCCAGTGACATCCAGGCATTAATTATTTGTGCTACCAAAAAAAGTGAGGTTAGAATTTGCAAGTTCATGTGAATCCATCACTGCACAGATTGCAACTAAGATTGCACGTCAACAAGAATTGGGACAACCCAAGCTCTGTGACATGTCCCAGAACTTGCAACATGAAGCGTGTACATCAACCTTCAGCAAGATGAACTTCTAACAAGACACATAGCATGAGATGCACCGATGGACACAGAGAACACTTCGTTAACGATTGATCCATCATCCTCTGTGAGAAATTTAACTTCAACAGGAGAAGATTGTACTTTGGGCAAGCCAGAAACCCCTAGTTGACAATCCTCGCCATTTCCCCACATGTACAGCTTACCTTTATCTATTGAAAATACATATTATAAAGAACGAAAGTTGGTCATGTTCCTTCGCATTCTCTATAAAAAAAATATATTTCCTATACAATATGTAAGTCATATGATGAACGGTGTATGCAGCTAACAACTCTTTTGGAATGCATTGCAAGAAGCAGGCAAGTAAGGCATACTATGACATGAGGAGGCAAAGAAGAAAGAATATTCTGAGAAACAAATTTGACCAGACAGAAAGAAAAATAAAATTACCGGTTACAGCTGCTGATGAAGAACCCCCACAAGCAATTTGTATGACCCTCTCATTAGCTAAAGCCTCAATCTGCATAGGAATTTTCTGGTTGTTAATAGAAGAATGACCCAACTGGCCACGCCCACCATGACCCCATGAAAGAACTTCTCCTTTATCTGAGATCATCACACAACATTAGGATCCTCAGTTCCTGACATATGTGCAGATGAGACGTCAAAACTTCGATATGACAATACCAGTCAAAGCAATGGAATGATATCCACCACAAGCTATTTGAATAATACGAACATCTTGAAGACTGGGAACGGGATAAGGTTTCCAACCACCAACTTTATCACCTCTACCAAGCTCATGATTAGAATTTGCTACAGAGAGAACACATGCTATCAATAGATGTTCAGGGAAATTTCAAAAGTAAGATGTGATTCCAATATAAAAATGCAAAAAGACCCAATTTAGGTTGCCCTTTAGAAGGGATCATAACTTGTTCGAAAAGTTGATATACATTAAGTTTCCATATAAGCTTAATTACTCTATATTTTCGTTGCATTTTGCATGTCATGTGACGCATAAAACAAAAAAGCAACGAGCATAAAAGAAACAAGAACTGTAATTGCAAATACTCCATACAGCATCCACACTAAAAGAATAAGGTTAGAAGGATGATGAAAAATAGTAGAGATAGGGACAAAAGGCATACATTATCCAACATAACCAGTGACAGTAGGACATAAACATGGCGAATATTAGAGAAGAACAGGGCACATAATAGAGATAGGGACAAAAATCATGCATCACCCCACATATCCAGTAACAGTAAGAAATAAACGTGGTGAATATTGGAGAAGAAAAGGGATTGTATATTCTATATGTACAGATAAATGATACTGTGTCTTGACCAAACAAGATGGAAAAATATACCAAATATAGCCAATCCCGCATAGTTAGAAGTTGTTGTAAAGGCTTGAACCTTACAATCTGGAATTTTCATCCCACGTAACCAGTAATGAGCTCTTCAAACTCATGAAAAGTATTTAACAGAGTGACAAAAACCTTTCCTGCTAGGCCTGATTTTTTCATGAAAGATACGAAATCCATATGAAATCAAGAGAATCATTACCTCCCCAGCTCCAAAGCTGTCCCTCCTCTGACAATGCCATTGTGAAGAAACCACCACATGAAACAGCTGCTGAAGGCACAGGTAGGGCTTTTACTTTGGTAGGTATACTCAGCCCACCTGCATGATCTGGCCCACGGCCAGGACCAAGGCCGAGTCGACCATCCCCTTCATCTCGACCCCAAGTATAAAGCTCACCTGTTTGAGAGCACATAAGCAAATAAATAAGTAGGAAAACTACGCAAATAAAATGGAACCAAGTTCAGAATAAAAGCTGCACAGAGAAGACATACATTAAGAATAGTTGAAGCAACTTAGAAAATGCAAGTTTCCGTTTTCCATTATGAAAGGACACCAAATTAATGAAGGGGAGATATCATATCATGTTGTGCACAAGCAAAACATTAAGCAATCCCTGAGGTTGAAGGTGTGTACAAAGTAACCTGATTTGGTAGTGGCAGCTGTGTGTGCCCCAGCAGTTGAAATGCTACATATTTCTTGGTCCCATGGACCATGAACCAACCTTGGTACTAGTTCTCTGTGATAAACAGAATGTCCAAGAGCCCCAAAACCACCATATCCCCTGAAAACTTTCATCATCAAAACAATAGAGTATGAGCTCATGACACTCATCACTAACGATACCAATAACTCTTTTTTTTTAAAAAAAAAAAGAGTAAAAACACCGACCAGGTAAAGACTTGGCCGAGAGAGTCGAGTGCGACGGAGTGAAGGCCGCCAAGAGCAACGCTCTTGATCCAACTGGAGGCCAAGTTAGCATTCAGAGAAGGTACAAAAACGGGGTTCTCGTGGCCGAGGCCGAGGCGCCCGCCGTCGCCTTTTCCCCAAACCCAAACTCTGCCGTTAACCGTGAGCGCGGAGTGAAAGAGGCCACAGGATATCCCGACTTGGGGTCCCGATTGGGAAGGCAGGCAGAGGGAGGCGACGGCGGTTGGATACATTCGGACTTCTTCTATGCCGCCGCCCAGCTGGCCTGAGGCGCCGCGACCCCAGGACAGTAGTTGAACCCTCACGCCTCCCGCTTCTTCGCTGCTGCTGTCGTCGCCTTCTCTGTAGTCCCAAAGCACCGGAATGGTGGTTTTCTTGGTGGGAGTGAAATAGCTCAAGCAACGCCGACCATGGATTCGAAAACATACACCACCCATTGCCGGTGCTCAGTACGACCACCACTCCACTGTCTGCCTCATTACCCCTCAATTCTCTTTCTTTTCTTTTTTTTGGTAGAGTGTGCATTTATTAAATTACATAGGCTAAATTTAAAGTTTTAAAACATATCTTTCCTCTGTTACAAACTAAAATGCACATTTTTCATTTTTCGTTCGTCCCACCAGAAACCGCATATTTTTCGGATTTGGAAACACTACACTACAAGCGTTTTTAGTAGCAAAAGATATGACTGCCCTCGTTAATATTATGTTGGGCTTCAGCCTTTAGATGGCCCAAATTTAACCCTAATCCTCTTCACCTCATTTTTATCTCCACCGTACCTACTCTCACAAAAATCTTCTCCCCTTCCTCAAATCCTTTTCAATTCCTTCTCGAAATATTCTCCCCTCTACTACCCATCCCTAATCCTTATCAAAAACTGAGGTTACCAATCTGATCCTCTGTTGTTCTTAATCCATGACGACCTCCTTAGGGGCGACGACGATTGTGAACTCCGCAAAGGTGATGACAACGACGAACTTCTGAAGGTGACGACGACTCGACAAAGGCGATGAGGCTAGGATGGCGACGACGAGAGACAATGCGACGATGTAGAAGTGTGACGACGCAACAACAAAGGCATTAAATGCGGGATGACGACACAGTGGGGACGACGCGATGACGGAGGCGACAGGCGAGGACTGTGTGATTTGATGATGAATTTTTAATGGGTAAACTTGTTTGAGTTTTGGTGATTTAATTGTTTGTGAATTTTAGTCTGATGTTGTAAATCTGGTGGTTAGTGATGGTTATTGGTGTTAGGTTGTTTTTCCGGTGACCGATGGTGGGTTAGTAGTGGTGCTGCGGCAGTTCTGCTGTTGTTGGGAGATATTGATTTAAGGGCAAAATAGTCTTTTATAGGGTATAAAATTTTGAGATATTCTTTCTCGCTCTGCAGTTTAGGTTGGGATAGAGTAAGTATATTATTTTTATATTGTCACATTCAAATAACAATATTACCTATTTAAACTTATATAATATATTTTTTTTAAAAATGAATTTATAATTTTTAAGGTAAAAAATCAGGAAATTTGTCCATAACCTTATGGACAGACCACTTAATCTGAGACTATCTCTTTTTGGTAAATGCATTCAAGCCTAGTTATTTATTTAGTGCACATATACCCTCCAATTTTTTGAAAGTGCACATATACCCATGAATTGGTTGCCTAAGTCTAGCGTTGGCGTTCTGTTTTTTGGTGTTTTGACCAATATTTAAACTACTAAAATAACTTTCACTTTATTTTAAAATAAGTTGAAGACCATTTTACCCTCTTTTGATGTGGGCCCGCCTTCATCAAAAAGAATATAGTAAAATTATGTCAAATTGTTTAGTCCAAAAAAACACCGCCTCCGCCAACCCCAACCCCAACCCACCCATCGCCGCCTCCGCCAACTAACCCCAACCCACTCGCCCCACCCTCAGCCACATCCCAGCCCACTTGTCGCCGCCTCCACCTCTGTCAAACCCCATCCGCCCTTGCCTCAGCCAAATCCTAGCTCTCCCACCTCCCCCTCCACCAAATACTAGCCCACTTGTTGGCGCATCCACCTCTACCTCGACCAAACCCCATCACACCCGTCCTCCACCTGCTTAGAGGCTAAAAGTTTTTTCCCCTAATAGGGGTAGTGAAATGAGGCAAGCATTTTGTTGATGTGGGGTGGGTTATTATGGTGTTTAAAAGGGACCTAATGATTTGTTGGTTGGAGGTTGTGCACTTGTGTCGTTGGCTGCTGATTTTCAAGGTGTATGCAAAGATGTGTACGATATCCTCCATTAGGTTTGGGTAGTGTTGGTTACTGATGAAGTCTGCAGGTGCATGACCTGCTTATGTCATTTCAGATAATCCTTAAATTGAGGTGGGATGTTTTATATAGGTTCTTGTGGTAGGTTGCATTGTCTGGACCTATGGGTTGCTGTTGTTCTATAAGGTGAGCCTAAATTTTTTATAGTTGTTTTATGGGTTTTGATTGTGTGACCTCATAGAGTGATAAGTCCTGTGATTGGAACGGGTTGACTAAGTAGATCAAGATAACACTACTGGAAAATAGGTATATAGGCACTGGTCGAATTGTACTGGTGTTGTGAAACCCGTTCTAGTAATCACATATACACCGATAAAAACATAAAAAAATTCAAATACCAGTGCCTACGTTGGAATTCAGCACCAGTACAAGTGTCGGTGCAATATACTGGTGTCTATGTGAAAAAAGACGATGGAAATGAAATTTTCCTACACCGGCAAGGTTCCTACGTGTGCTATATGCCGGTACTTATGCAAACTTTGCTCGAGAAATATATATTTCCAGCACCATATTAGTGTTTCATGTCGGTGTTGTTGCAAAAAAAAGATGCGGGAAATGAAAGCTTTCGGCACAGTTATGGTCTATAAAGGCTAGCACTATTACTAATATTGATGCTAGATTGTAAAAAACACGTATAGTATCGGCATACATTAACTTATACCGATGCTATATGTGCATTTAATGATCACTAACCACTTTTTTTGCGGGTAAATAGTGGATTGTTGGTGTGTTTGGGTTCATTAATAACAATATTTGGATAAGGAGGATATTGAATGTTCATCAATGAATTCCCTAAAGATACCATTTCATTTGTTATATTGTATCCTTTATGATGGAATATGTTGGGAATGGTTTGTTTCCATATATATATTTGGCATGTTTAATCATTGTAATGTGACTTGAATTGAAGTCATGAAATGAGTTTGTTGGGTAGTATTGTTGATATATTCAATGGCTATTTATGCATGTGATATTATATGGTATTTTACAAATGTAGTATTGTGATGTTGCATGTCGTGGGTTGTGACTTGATGTTTTGTGAATAGAATTATATTTAGGGTAGAAGTGTATATTGGTGTGGAACTTTAATTCTTTCACATTGATCAACTTGTAGAGATGTATCATACCATCAAGAGGCGTAAGAATATGTATGACAACGTTAGTTTGTTGAGTGATGAATTTATTATTTTTGTGGGGGAGTTTATGGATCATGCATTTAGTCGTGAGAAAGGAATCTTACGTGCATGTCGTGATTGTAAGAATCGTAAGCGTACTGACAATCGGGGACTTTTTGAAACTCCACTTGTACAGGAGATGGTTTGCAAAGGATTATTTGGTTTGACCTTTCATGGTGAGAAACCACCGCTGAAGGTGTTTATTGGTAGTAAGGGAGAATGTTTTGGGATGTAAATTTGGATGACATGTGTCAGGAGATGGTGGATGAATTTAGGGAAATGCACGGGGTTTTGTCTAAATTTCTAGGTGGGAAGGATACACCGTTGTTTCTTGGTTGCAAGAAGAAAGACACTGTAATGTCATGTTTGATGGAGTTGTTTAACATGAAATGAGTTGGTTCGTAGAGCGGAACTAACATGGATAAGCTACTCAAGTTTTTGAATGAGAAGCATTCCTCCGGCAATGGTTTATCGGACAACCTCTATGATGCCAAGAGAATTATGTGTCCGATGGGAATGGAGTATTAAAAAATCTATACATACCCCAACGATTGTGTATTGTACATGGGTGATTTGGAAGTGAGGTGGCTTTCCCCATATGCCATGTGTCTCGTTATAAGAAAAGGAGAAATGAGGTTAACGATGAAGAGCTTGTTGTGGAGGTAAGGAAATGAGTCCCTGTCAAATGCATGTGGTACCTTCCAGTTGTCCCGAGGCTGAAGAGGTTTTTTTTTAAGAACACTAAGGATACGAAGAACATGACATGGTACATGGGAAGGGGTTGTCATGGTGATGATATTATTAGTTATCCGATAGATGTGGATCAGTGGAAGAATTTTGACAAGATGTATCATAAGTTTGCAGCGGGATGGAGGAATTTGAGTATGGATTTGTGTACTGATAGTATGAATACCATTGGTAACATGTCATCGAAACACAGCTCCTGGCCGGTTATGCTGACCATTTACAACCTAACCCTTTATTTGCGCATGAAGAGGAAATATAGGTTGATGTCTCTGATGATTTCGAAGCCGAGACAACCCAGAAATGACATCGATATCTATCTAGACCCTCTCATAGAATATTGGAAGGTTTTGTGGTCCGATGGTGTTTATGTGTACTATGGTTTTCGTGAGACGGAGTTTAACTTGAAGGTGATGTTTTTCTATACGATTAATGATTTCCCTGCTTATGGTAATCTTTCAGGTTATGTGGTTAAGGGCCACAAAGCATCTGTTATGGAAGAAAGGTACAAATTTCCAATAGTTGAAGAATGGTATGAAGACCGTGTATGTGGACTACAGAAAATTCCTCCCAACGAAGCACAAGTTACGAGATGATATAGTTCATTTTGTTGGAGAGAGGGAGAGAAGGAATGCGCCAAAAATATTGAATGGGGTTGCCATCCACAACAAGGTGAAGAAATTGAATGTTGTACTTGGGAAAAAAATCTAAGGTAGGTTCCCTAAGTGATGAACCTTGGACGAAAAGATCTATTTTTTTAAAATTTTATGTACTAGGAGGATTTAGAGGTTCCCAATGCATGTAGAGAAGAACGTGTGAGAGTTTAATTGGCACGCTACTTAATATTCCAGGTAAGAAGAAAGATAGCTTGAATACAAGGAAGGATTTGGTTGAACTCGGTATACGAGGCAGTTCAGCCCTGGAGGAGAAAGAGAAACGAACGTACCTACCACCCGCCCTTTACAATCTTTTAATTAGTGAGAGAATGTTGGTTTTTGAAAGTATTTAGGGAATCAAGGTACCATCTGGCTACTCTTCTAATGTTAGTAATTTTTTTAACAATAAATTGCATCTTAATACGTTGAAATCCCATGATTGTCATGTATTGATGCAACAACTGTTTCCCGTTGCCATCCGCGGTGTCATGGAGAAGGGCATAATATTTTGCATCATGCACATGTGCTTCTTGTTCAACCCCATTTGCCGTAAGAATACTATCAGGAAACATATTGATGAGTTAGAGCGTGAGGGAGTTGTAGTTCTACGTGTGTTTGAGAAGTTTTTTCCACTACATTCTTTGACATTATAGTCCACCTCGCCATCCATGTGGTTAGGGAAATCAAAATATGTGGTCCTGTGGGGATGCATTGGATGTACCCGTTCTAGTTACACATGGGGAATTTTAAGGGTTATGTACACAATCATAGCTGATGCCAGCATTGTGCAGAGGTACGTCGTGAAGGAGATCATTAAGTATTTCATTTCAAATTTGGTTGGGAAGAGAGCACTTGGAGTTCCAAAGCAAGCACACAGTGGTAGGAATAATGGGATCCCACAGTCCAAAGGTACACTTTACACATCCTACAATGCTAAGTTGATGAAAGTTCATCTTTACGTTTTAAGGAACAGTAGTGAGACTGCAATATATATTGAAGAGCACGTATCAATGTTAGAAGAACTATATCCCCACTAGCCGTCGAATTAGATAGAATTTGAGGATTCTTCAACGTTTTTGTATTGGTTTTATAATCGTTGCAATGCGGATGCCATGCCTACTAAACTTTGGGCCTTTGCAAGGACACCCAACTGAACCATGAAAAGGCACCAGGGTTATGGCATTAATGGATTGAGTTTTGAAAAAGTGGACAAGGATAGCAAGAGTATAACTCAAAACAGTGGGGTGCACGTTGAATCTGAGCCCATGTGGCAGACTAGCAAGAAAGACAAAAATCCTATCGTCACAGTTATGACCTTTGAGGAGATTTGGGAGTTGGATTACGTTGAGTTTAGAGTTGTTTTCTTCAAGTGTAGATGGGTTGAAAATGGTATAGGGGTTCGTTCATAGAAACTTGTGGGTTTTACGTTGGTGGACTTGTATCGAGTGGGTTACGAGGACGACTAGTTCATCTTAACCACCCAAGCGCGCCAATCATTTTACATCGAAGACCCAACCAATGAGAAGTGGCATGTTGTACTCCATGGGAAGAAGTTCTATATTGAAGATGAGATTTATTGGCCCGTCAAAGCTGAAACTGCAGAGTTCCCCTCGGTTTTTCCGAGTTTGGAGGACGTCGGTGGGCCACCCGTAGGTAGACGTCACCCGTAGGTAGACGTTAGCGTGGTCATGAATTGTGGGTATACAAGAATGGTTATATTTTGGGTGGTGATGTAGTCATGAAAAGGAAAAGATAGGGGATTAGGTTAAACGTATTATACCATTTTGCACCATTTTTCATAAACCCCCCCCCCCCCAATGAATTAGATGTGGTCATTATTCATTTGGCCCTTATTTTCTATTGTTTTTTTGTTTTTAATCATTATATATGTCACTAAGATTGTCATAGCACTGGTATCTTCACACATATGTCGATGCTGATGAACAGAGTAAGTGCTTTATGTTTACACTAGGCGCCGGTAGAACACTATACGACACTGGTAAGTGTACCGGTGCTGCAAATTTAAAATTTTCTTCTATCCCTTCTTCTCTTGTCTTGTCCCTAATTTTTTGAATATAAACATTTAAAGCAATTTCTTAAGGTTGTTTTCGATTCGCACAGGCACCAGTACAATGACTAACAGCACCGGTAAATATACCAATGCCACGTACTTAGAAAATTTTATATGTTTTTGGTCTCTGGTCCCAAATTATTTTTTTAAAATAACATTAATGCGGTTGTGTAAGTGTTCTTATGTTGTCCATAGGCGCCGGTTGACCTAATAATAGCACCGTTATGTATACCGATGCTGTATACTCCCAAAAATTGAGAAGCTCTTACTCTCTGGTCCCTTATATATTAACAATAAATTGATTTAAAGCAGCCCTACACAGCTGTGTGAGTTTAACATAATCCCTAGTATTGGAAGTTATGCACCGGTTGATATACCGGTGCTAGTTAATT
>JAULKM010109610.1:0-40575 GCA_032355605.1 Rubia tinctorum
GAAAATCCCTCTTCTTTGTGGACGACCCCGACTTGCCAACTATCTACTTAGTTGTATTTAGTGAGCATATTGGGCTTTAAAATAGTATCTTTGAGAGGTACGGCGATGACCTCCCAAAAACCCCCCAATGTTTTTTCACCAACACTAATTGTTCCTAACACGTGGTCAAATTGACAGCCCGATCACGGTTGTGCGTACTTGATTATTATATTCCTAACATCTCTATGGATGACCCCGATACTTGCAACTATCTACCATTCTTGGTATTGTAGTAGTAGGAACGGGAAGAACATTACAAATTTCATCTTTCACCCCTAACAGTCCTCCTCTTGGGTTTTAATTTTTGGATCTCCCATGGTTCATTAATTGATTAGTAACGCCGGGAGAGGGCAGGTCAGGTAGCTAAAAGTTCTAAAGACCCTAATCTCAAGATGAAGACAAAATCGAGTAATGGGATGTTACAATTGGAATATACCCAATTGATCAAGAGTTTTATGTATTTGATGAATTATACAAGACCCAATTTATCACACACTATTAATGTATTAAGTCGAGCAATCTAGGACATAGCCACTGGAAAGGGATAACTAAATTATTGAACTATTCGAGACATACTCAAAGTTATAAGTAGCACTATGGACTATCTAGCCATTCTGGAAGGTTATAGAGATGCTAACTGGATATCAGATTTTAAAAAAACCAAAATCCACTAGTGGGTATGCATTTACGCTTGGTGGTGAAGCTGTTTCATGGAAATCCTCGAAACAAGCGTTGTTTTCCAGATCCACAATGGAATCTGAGTTCATTGATTTGGACAAAGCAACTGGAGAAGCTGAATGGCTTCCGAACTTTATGGAGGATATTCCACTATGGGAAAAACCAGTGCATCATTAACTGTACAAAGTGATAATCAATCGATTATACTTTGGGCATTGAGTTCCATATATAATGGTGAATCTCATCACATAAGAAGACAAAAAAACCATAAGATAATTGATCTCAAAAGGTGTAATCTCAATAGATTAGATCAAATCGGCTGACAACCTAGCGAATCCACTTACTAAAGGTCTAGCATGAGATCAAGTTGTTAAGTCATCTAGATGAATGAGTTTAAAGCCAATGAATGCGGAGAATGCTTGATGGTAACCCTACCTGAGTGATTGGAGGAGATCCCACAAAATATGTTCAAGGGGTAAACAAAATCAAGTTGAATCAATAGAAGCATTTTGAGATTCCCAATTCCTATGATGACAAGAAAAATGCTATCTATGCAAGTTAAGGTTAAGCTTGGTTTTAAATGATTCCATGGCTTTAAAATAAAAGGTTAAGCAGGATACGCTTTATGGTCAATCACCTTATAAGTGTGAAATAAGGCCGTTTCTAGGAGAATTAAGAGAGGTTGAGCTCTTCAAGTTCACTCATGAATAACTAGGGATGTTCAAGGCCAAAATGAACACAATTAGAGAGCCAAGTTATGTGAGAAGATGAAATTGTGTGATAGTTATTGTCTAGTTTTAAAAAAACTCGGGTGGTTCAAGATATTATGTTCACCACCTGGTCGAGTAAATCCGATAACTATTCACTATGGGTGTTTCAACTGAGAAAGGATACCGTTCCAAATACAGTGATTCTTCGCTCTTACTCTCAAAAGTTCGTTTGTCTAGAACACACAAATGTATAGAAGTCATTTTAATTCATGTGGGGGATTGTTGGAACCGCAGGATTTCGGTGGGCTTCTGCCATAATTTGCGCCGGGAAAATGGAGCGTTGGTTTCGTCTTCGCGAGTACTACATCGTACTATACTCACACATTAAATTCGAGTTCTTTTTTAATAAGAAATGAGGGCCAAAAAATGATTACTTGAAGAGTAACGTTTTGGATTTTGTGGTAAGAAAATATTTCTAGTATGAAGGCTAGAATTAAAACACTAGGGATATCAACTAGTGGTTTTAAAGACCTCGACTAAAGACCACAAGCGCGTGGTTTGGTTTGGATTGAATCGGATTGGGAAGGTCGAGTCGGGTCAGCCTTTGGGTTCTCGGGAATGTTTGGTCCAGGTAGGTCTTTTTGGAACTTTGATTTTTGAACTAATCAACCCTCCTAATTACACAAGTATAAATCGCTTCTGGTATTCCTCCCTTTTCATTGCAGGACATGAAATCCTCCCTTCAGAATTGAAGAGGCGTTGATTACTCCATGAATGGCTCCTAGCCGTTAGTGCTAATCTCCAGCCTATAAAAAGCTATCTCTAACCTCATTATAAGACACAAAAAAATCCTCTCCTCTCCTCATTCGCTTGTCACACAAAGTTCCTTCATTCGTCGTGTTCTTCATTCATAGCCTTCTTGTTCATCGAGTCTGAAAGTAAGCCACGGATTTGTTAGTTTGGAGTTTCTATTTCTTAGTTATGCCAGACAGAATCTATTCGTAGTTATATCATGGGATTCGGAAAACTATCAGACCGTCACACACTACGTGACATTTTCATAATTAAGGACAGATATTTTCATCCCGACTCTGCATTCTTAGGCAGTGAAGAAAGAACTAGAAAAAAAGATATAAACATTTAGTAATTTAAGCTCAAAAGTTATTAAATTATGATTTTTGAAATTTCGGTAACTGTTAATGGATCTGTTAACTTAATTAAAATGTGTTATATCCAATAAAGAAACCAATTGAGAATATTTCGTAATAATATGGGAATCTCTTAAAAACATGGTACAAAAAGAAGAATGAAACTTGTAATGGTCATCTAAATTATCATTTTCTCAACATTTAATAGTTATATAAGACGATTATTTCTAACAGAATATATATATGTGTGTGTGGGGGAAAACTATCATAGCGACGGGATTTAAACAATATCTATTTCCTTCTATTAAGTTCATATGGGCAAAATGCCTTTCACATCAGATGACCAATGTTACCGATTTTACACAAAAAGATGAAGAAGATACAAAGTTATATTACAAATCTCTGGTGATTATTTGGGAAAACTACGCAATAATATTATAATTTAATAAGGAAATAAAATTATTTCTTATAAGAATGGTTATAGATAATAGTTTCTTTATAGAAATTATTTCCTTGTAGGAAAGAATATAAATGGTAATTTCCTTATAAATTTTAGTTTTCTATTTCTGTTAGACTTTAGTTTGTATCCCTATATATCCTAATTCTCATTAGGAATTATGTGTGTCATTGATGAATATCTACGTGTCATTGATTAAGATGTGTCATTAAATAAACATTTTTTGTATTTTATTATGGTATCCGAATTTTCTATTTTTATCTTGGTATCATAACTGGTTGGATCTGAGACCTCCTCTTAATTTTATCCCAAGTTCAACAAATTTTTAGCTGTATCCACGGTTTGGCGCCAAGAAAATAGCCCGCCCGACGTTATGGTCATTAGCTGGTTCATTGATTCTTCTCTATTTTTTTAAATCTACCCCTATATTATTACCATGTTCAATGCTCTTACTGAGTCTTCTACTAAAGTTGGCTATCATTCTACCGTCGTCGTTGTCAACACTATTGTTGCTACCAGTGGTGGAACCAGAAGTTGTGGCAAGGGGTGGCGGGAAATGCGTGCAAATTTTTTTTCCGGACGGCGGGGCGCGGTGGCGGTGGCGGAGTCAGGCCGGATTTCCCGTCTGCCTTTTTGTGAGGCTGTGAGCCGTGAATGGGAATATGGATTGGGATGTCTGATGAGTGATGATGGTTTGGGTTCCATATATTTGGGTTTGGGTTTCATTTGGGCCGATTGGGTTTCAGGCCAATTGGCCCTTCTTTTTTAAGGTTGCGGAGTAAAACGACGTCGTTTTACTTAGGCGGGAAACAAAAAAAGAAGGGTTGAGACCCTTCTTCTCCGGCCGTCTTCCACGGCAGAAATGGCTGGATTTTCGCCATTGCGAAGGGGTGGCGGAATCAGAGGATTCCGGTGGCCCTTACCACTAATACCTGAGCCACCGGATCCTAGGGGTGGCGCCAGCACCCCCTCGCCACCCCCTGGTTCCGCCACTGGTTGCTACCACTACTGTTTTGGTACTACTATTGCTAATGAAGTTGATAGTTGTTCTACCACAACTGTTATCGCCGCTGCTTCTACTATTGTTGCTATTGCTAGTGAAGTTAAATCTTGTTCTGTGAATGATTTTTTTAATCAAAACTATTAGCTATTAACGATTTTGGAATATTTTTTACAGGTTGGGTATTTTTGTTCCTCATGCTCCACTTAAGAAGGAGTATTAAGGAAAAAGAAATCATTTCCTTGTAGAAAAGGTTATAAATAGTAGTTTCTTATAAAATTAGTTTCCTTGTATGTCAGATTATAGAAGGTATGGTCCTTACAGATCGTAGTTTCCTTATATATTTAGTTTCCTTATTTGTTAGATAATAGAAAGTAGATTTATTATAGATTGTAGTTTCTTTTTCCTGTTTGACTTTAATTTGAAGACCTATATATTGTAATCCTTGTGCTTGATAAGACGTGTCATTGATGAAATGTCAATGTACCATTAATTATGATGTGTCATTCATATTATACAAAATAAATCTTTTATAATTTATCATTGATTAGATATCAATACACCATCGATTAACATGCACCTTTAGTGCCTTTCATATTATATTAAAAATAATTTTTCAAATATATTTTATCATGGTTTCAAAGCTGGTTCGATCTGGGAACCCTGTCGAGGTCAACGAACATTTAGCCACATCTACCGCTTGGCACCATGGCAATAGCTAGCCCCTACGTCGTGGTCATTGGCTAGTTTGTTGACGCTACTCTATTTTTTATCTACTCATAAATTACTATCACTCTAAATGTATTCATGATTCCGTCACTTTACCATGGCCGGGTCTTTTACAAATTCTGCCACTACTCAAGTTGAATAACGTTCCACCGCAACTGGTGTTGTCTCCACGACTACTACTTAAGTTGACCGTTACCGTTGCCGTCGACATCACTGTTGCTGTTGTTGTTTGTTGCTACTGCTACTTCTAGTGTAGTCGAATCTTGTTCTATGGAAGATTTTTTTTTTAATTATTAACAATTAGCAATTTTGGAATCTTCTTTAAAAGTTGAGCATTTTTGTTCATCATTCTCCAACTTGAGGAGGGGTAAGGAAATAGAAATCCATTTCTCATAAGAATGGTTATAGATTATAGTTTCCATATAAAAATCATTTCCTTGTAGGAAATGTTATATATGGTAATTTTCTTATAGATTTTAATTTTCTATTCCTGTTAGACTTTAGTTTGTACCCCCTATATATTATAATCTTCATTATGAATGATGTATGTCATAGTCGTTGGTGCCATTCATATTATATTAAACTAGCAAAGTCACTCTGCGCATTGCGCTTGTTGGTTTTGAAAATATTACTATATACTTTTTGTATCTCACATTTAATTGGAAAAAAATTGTTAAATTATAAATTTTAGTGTTTTAAAAAGAATTATATGAATTATGAAGTGAAATTATCAATTTAGTAAAAAATAATTAAATAAAAATTATTTTATAATATTTTCCAAATTATTTTTTATTTATATTTATATGTATCATTTTACTCATTTAAAAAAATCCTGCAATTTTACATGAAATCTAATGCACAAAGTTTTGTTTTAAACCGACTAACTGGTAGACAGAATCATTTTGTAATTCATGTACTGCCTCCGTTTCACTAAGAGTGACACACTAGATTTAGGCTATTAAATTTAGGTGAAGAAAGTAAGTAGATGAAATTGAATGTAGAAAGTAAAAAGTAGAATAGGTGGATGAGATTGAAGGAATCTTCCCAAAAATGGAAAGTGTCATTTTAAAAAAATCTCAATAAAATAAGTGTGCCACAAATAGAGAAATGGAGGGAATAACTAATGGTGTGATTTTATTTATAGTTATTGAACGAGATTCCTATAATTTTGAAGAAAAAAATTGAAATGCATCGCTGTATACATAAATAGTTATAATTTGAGAGTAAAAGTTATTGAAACGAGTTTTTAGTGGTTAGTCTAACATAAAAATTTTCTAATTCTAATGTCATAAGGAGAATTTAATGTGAGTAATGCGATAATAATTTCTAATATCCATGAGGCAATCATTAATAAAGGACAAATTCATCTCTTTTCAGCAAAGATGCAGCATCTTCAACAACCTAACCCAATTTTTGCTCTTTTTAACATTTGTGAGTCTGATTGAAATGCTTAATATACTTAACTTTTTATATATTTCTATAATTTTATTGTATATGTGTTCTTAATATATGTAACTAAACTTTTAGTAATATTAAATAAATTTATTAATTGCACTCCCTCAGTCCATGCTATATATGCACTACAATCAAAAAATATGTTTGATCACTATTCAAAAAATATGTTTGACCTCTAATATATTTATCTACATATAATAACGGTAAAAAAAATTTTATTTAGAAACTATTTGTTATGAAGAATTGAACGATATCATATACGATAATATTGTTGTTTATAAATCTATTCAAATATGCGATCAATTTTTGATAAAGAATAATGTCAAAAAAGTAGAAGTGCAAATAGATTTGGGACGGAGGGAGTACAACTTTTCACTTGTCCATTTCAATCAACGTCATAAATTTTAGACTTGATATAACTAAAAGATTTTTTATTTTTCTAAATATAAAAATTAGGCAAGTTATCCTTCCATTCATTCATCATCATAAAACAAAATACTCACATGATTACTTGCCTTAAGAGTCCGTTTGCACCCTTTTTATTTTAATTAATTTTCTCTGGATAATTTGCAAGAAAATTATTAATAAAAGGAATCTTAATACACATTATATACCACTCAATAATGTACTAATCATGTGCAATAGAATGAAATATTACTAGTTCAATCCATGATTTTCTTGTTGCATTCATCGGGAAAAAATGTACAGTATCTTATTCTTGAAGAAAAAGTTATCAAACTTTATCAAAATATAAATTTTTTAAAGAAATATTATAAAATTATATTATTACTATAATCAAAGTTTCATTAATATATTTTCACCCCTTATTATGTTTTCTAATATACATTAACTAAATTGGGCCCCAATAATTCTACTTTCTAAATCATCTGCCACTGATCAGATGATACCTCTTCTCCCCTCACTATCTCCATCACAAGATGGAATGTGCTATGGGTTTATTTATCCCAACACCCACAAAGTGGGGATCCGTTTCATATGATGACTCGAATACCGGACATTCATCTTCTCATGCACCCTTTTCTTGCACATCCTGAACTGCAAGTTCACCGAAGGTTACAGCCATCCAGGGGCGGATCTATGTAGAGGCATGGGGTACCCCATGTTTAAAAAAAATAGGGGGTATTAGTATTTGGTTACCCCATGTAAATTTTTTTTTTACCATTAATATTAAATATATATATTTTAATAGAGGGTATTAGTATTTGGTTACCCCATTGAAAATTTTCTGGATTCGCCCCTGCAGCCATCAACATTTTCTTGCACATCTGATTAGTCTATGTTGCTTCAATTTCCATTTTTAATGAAGGATAAGTTGGATATTTAATGTAATTAATAAGGAAATATTTTATCTTTTAATTATGTTTAAGTATTTTTGTTTAGGGAAAGATTCCTGTTAGCCCGACTAATTATTAGACCAACCATGAAAATCCTTGTCCCAGTAAAATTTTTAGGGTTAAATTATAATTATTTATATACTGCGATATATCTTAAAAGTTTTTTTAAAAGTTATAGGAATCCCGTTGTAATGTATTAAAATATATATTATATTACTTCATTACATTATTTATAAAATAACCCCACCTAATATTTTTTTGGTATAAAACAAGAATTTTTGTTTGTTTATTATTTAAAATTTAATAAAGTGCTACATCATTTAATTGAGAAGTCCATATACAAATTATTATAATAACAAATATAATGTTAAAATAGAATGAACCCCATTTAGATTTTTATGAAAAGAATTAAGCTAGTGTAAATTTTGATTGTAACCAGAGTTCGGTTTAAAATATTAAAAAATCTTTAACTTCTTTTATAATTTTAAAATATAAACCTATTGACATCTATATATGTATTATTATAATCACTTCCATTATAGAATTAAAATTCTCAACTATACCTACAAAAACATAACATAATCAAGCTAATTCTATGAATCTTTTAACTATTTTTAAAAACATGTTATTGTGCCCCCTAAGAACCTATTCTGGACCTGCCACTGGCAATCATCGAATCCAGTATTACTATTACCCTGCATGATAGCACCTGTAATATAAATGACAACAAGAAATGATTTTCATATACCTCATAACATTCTTAAGCCAATTGCAAACTTTACAAAAAGGCTTAAGAGAGTTGAAGTCTATTGCATTTAGTGGTAATTACTAAATACCACACATTGCACAAAACAATCAATAACTATGTGAAAACAGAAATAAAAATGATTTTCTGCTTATTCTGATGATATCAGAACACTTGTTAATTATTGGTTTGATTGACATCCAAATAAACATCTAAAATGAAAATGGTGCTCTCCATAACATTTAAAGAAAACTAAAAAAACTGATCCTGTTTGAAAATACTCATATCCTAGCCAGTATTAGCTCATTTTGAGAGGATTTGAAAACATCTGTGGAATTGAAAGACTGAAATTGGTGGATAATTTCTAGTGAATTGCATGGCCTAAACATGAGATGGCGCCGGAGAAAGTAGAACCTGCTGAAAGAATTGAGAATTTCCAAAATAGTTTACCGATCCAATGATCCACAACACCCCTTTCGCTTCACTTGCAAGTCTGGGATTGGGAATTTCGGGTCCCTGATTTCAAGTCCGTTTACCATTATCGCCGAATTCAACTTTCCGGCGGTGGTCAGAACCCTATTTTCTTTGCCCACTTCAAGCCCAAATTCGGCGATTTTTCCTTGAAGAAGTCGCACTCCTCGCCCCGCATAAAAATAGGATGTCATGATCTAGCCGGAGGGAGGACCATTGTGTGATTTATCATCGCGATCGTCGAAGAAATGGGCGTCCGTACCGGACCTAAACACCGTTGTTGAGGCTTTGCTCAACGCCTCTGCCATTGCTCCCAACTGGAAAAGCATTTTCGAAGCTGCTGCTGTGTGTGATTGTTAGTTCCAGCGGTAATAAAAAGGCAGCACCAACTGTAAATCGACATTTTCCATTGGCAAGGAGAACGAAGTGAGGTGAAAGCGATAAACGAACAGAAAAATGTCGTTCAGGTGAATAGGGAGGTTAAAATGACACAAATTCCCTCGGTTGATAGCAGAAGCAAACAATCTTGCGATACGGGCAAAATGATTAATGGAGGCAGAACATAAATCCACAGCAGCAGCGAGAAAATTCTCTATTTGGTGCTAAAGTAGATTGCATCAGATGCAAATGGGGAAGTCGCATTCAGAGAATGAGACTTCAGTGCGATTTTTTTAAAATTAAAAATAAAGGGCGCATTTACCGAATGCGTCCTCTTGTATGTTTTTTTATTTTTGTCAGCACCGACAGAAAGTACGGAAATTGATGTTGAGTGCGCATTTACCAAATGCGCCCTCTTCAATGTTTAATCCGGAAATTGAGTTGAAATTTAAAAAAGAATAAAAGGAAGTTGAGGTCGCATTTAGTGAATGCGACCTCATTAAATTGCAGATTATGTTGAAACCGAGCAGCGGTTTTCTCAGAAAACGTGAAACAAATCCCCGTTTTTGCCTCTTCTTCCCGACGGCCCTCCGTCCCGCCGTCGTGGAAACTTCTTATTCCCTCTCCACCATTCGTCGGCCTAAGGCCGTTCCATCCCGGAGCTGTGTCGACGTCCCACATCGACGTTCTATCCCGGAGCTCTATCCCGAGAAAAGTTATGTTTTATATAGATCTAGAGTGTTTGGTGTTGGACATTGATGATTAATGGTTGTCGTCGGTTGCAGGCACCCTCCGCCGGTGAAGGGTGGGTTCCGCTGCTCATTTTTGTGGCGTCGGTGCTCTGTTTCTGGTTGCGCATGAAGCACATGCGCCGCCTCTATATCTCACGCACGGCCTTCGAATTTCACGCACGACCTTCGAATCTCACGCGCAGCCGCTCTCCCCCATGCGCTTCCAGATTTCGTCACAGTGACACGAAAAATTAATTTACTGGTTGAAGGTAATTGCTTAGTTTTGTCAATGTATGAATTTTGTCAATGTGAATTTTTTGCAGTAGACATTTTGTCAATGTATGATTTTTTTTGCATTTTTCCATTCCTTCTCGTTGTGTATGTTACTTGTTTATGTGTGAATATTAGATTTTATTACTAGTGCTAATGTACGGTGTATCATTAGCGTATAAGATTTGTTTGTTTCTAATGTACTTGAGAACTTGTTGTTGAGTATTGACATATGTGAATTGGAAAAATGTGTGTTGAAAGATGTGACATAAATAATTGTTGCAAAATGTGTGCAATGCAGTTGAGCATTGCAATTTTGTACGCTGAATGTTTATGTCCTTTTTTGGAAATTATTTTGAGTGCTTATGTGCGGCGTATGGGGAAAGTATAAGAATTGTGCATTTGTAATATAGTTGACCTTTGATGTTAAGTATTGATATCCGTGAATCGGGGAACTGAGTGTTGAAAGATGTCGTGTGAATATTTGTTTTGGAATTCTCACAATGCAGTTGTACGATGCATTTGACAATGTTCTTGTACAAAGGGGGTGAGATTAAGTATGATTTAAATGTCGATGTGTATTATGATCCTCCAATAGCTGAGAAGAATGTGATACTGAAGCAGAGGTTAAGTCACTCGCAATTAATTGAATTATTATGCGACGGTTTGGCCTTGAAAGGGAGGGGTTTCAATTAAAAATCTATTATCGTTCTCCCGAGTTGGTTGGTTCATCTATACATTATCGATGTTGTAATATAGAAGATGACGAGTCCACAGAGAACTTATTTGACAATGTTGAGAGATTGTCGTTGTCCTCTGCTGATATTTACATTGAAATGGAGAGGATATCAAACTCTTGTGAACGTGTTGGTGATGTTGGCCCGGGCACGTTCATGTTGTTGCTGAGCAATGTTCATAACTACAGATCGGCTACTTGCCCCACCTTCCCGATCCCTGGTTATTTCCAAGGTTTAGGAGAATCTTCTTTCGTTGGGGAGCCGAGTCAACCTAGAGATTATGCCCATCTCAACTGCACCCAGCTGTTCACAAGCGCTGGTGTGCATGGTGGGTAGCATGAAGAGTTGAACGTCTTTGATGATGATTATGTTGGTGAAATTGGCGACCATGTAGTTGGATATGGTGTTGGTGGTGATGACTGTGTTGCGGGCAGATTGATGTTGATGATAAGGAAGGTGAAGGTAGGGAACGTGAAACAGAAAGTGAAGATGCTCAATCTTTATCATCTGATTTGAATCCATGGGATGATGATGAACTAGTGGTGTACAAGAACAATGTTCCGACTGCATTCCATCATATAGGGATGGGGAATCCTAATACTACAACATTCTTTAGGAATTACGGGGGACTTGATGAGGTTGGGTATGGCCCAACTGATTGTGGCAGAATACTTCCCAACTATGTGCAAGCGACCGGTGAAGTTAACCTGGGTATGCGATTTCATAGTAAGCCAGAATTGGCATAAGCTATTTGTAGGTGGAGTTTGATGAAGAATAGGGAACACTGGGTTTTGGAGAGCAAATTGCGTACATGGTATGCGAAAATGTAGGGAAACTGTGGAAGGAAGTGGCAATTGTCACTGGGTTGTCAGAGCCAGCAAGAAGTCTGCCCACGGGATGTGGAAGATCACCAAATGGGCAAGCAGTCATAATTGCATTGGTGCCGGTCGATTAGATGGTAACACAAACTTGACTTTGCTGATGATCGCTCGTTCCATTTGCCATCAGATTGAAGTCAACCCGTCCTTCACAATCAAGGATGTACATGCGCATATGCAGAAGGAGGTACATGTGACAATTTCGTACAAGAAGATGTGGTATGGTCGACAAAAGGCAATTGATTTGGTGCTCGGAACCTAGGAGCAATCATTTGAAAGTTTTCCGACATATATGGATGAGCTGGTCAGGACTAATCCTACCAAGGTTGTAGATTGGGCAGACATTCCAGATAGAATACATGGTCGCGGATGTAGGAAGTTCAAGTTTGTCTTCTGGGCATTCGGTCAGGCTATCAAAGTCTTTCGCCTTTGCAGACCAGTGATCAGTGTTGATGGGACGCATGTAAGAGGTGTGTACAAGGCCACAATGCTAGTTGCAGTAGCCCATGATGCGAATGATTATGTATTGCCAATCGCCTATGCAATAGTCGATGTGGAGACAATAGAGAGCTGGAACTGGTTCATGCTCAAATTGCGAGAACATGCAGTGGGTGATGACAGTAGGTCCATATGTATTATATCGGACCGGCACGATGGGATTCTGAGGGCAATGACAAATATTGAAGAATGGGGGGAGCCGGCAGCGTACCACCAATTTTGCTTGAGACATTTTCAGTCCAACTTCCTCAGCGCAGATGCAAAGTTCAGAAATGCACATGTGAAGACTCTGGTTTGGCAGCTTGGTAGTGCTAGACAGGAACGAAGTTGGAGAGAGTACAAGGAGGAGCTGCGGAAGCTCGAGCCTGAAGCTTGGCAGTGGCTGGAAAAACATGACAGTAGTAAGTGATGTCTCATTTGTTATGGATACCATCGTTGGGGAATTCTCACAATCAATATATCAGAGAGTTACAACAATTTCTTGAGGCGCGCAAGACATCTTCCGATAACAGCATGCATCAACTCCACTTTCAAAAGAACAGTTCAAATGTTTGCGCAAAGGTTGGCGGAAGTGGAAAACTGGAAGTATATTTCTAAATTAATGTTATTGGGGAGAGGAAGTTTGAGGAAATTGTACATTCTAATTACTAACATTGTTCAGGTCTGTTTTGCCAAGCAGAATTTGGAAGAAGTTTGAGAAGTAAGACAGGTGGGCACAGGGACACATTGTGAACGTGTATAATCAGCGGTTAAAGATTTAAAAGGTTCTTACGAGGACCAGAGACAGAAGTTTGGGGGAACGACATTATACTGTGAAATACTTGAGGAAAGAGTGTAGTTGTCACGAATGGAAAATTTTCCATCTTCCTTGTTCCTATGCCTTGGCTGTTTGTAGGAAAAGGCGTGATGATCCAATCAACCTTTGTGACATTTCATATCACAGGACAACCTACGCTGCTCAATATAGTGAGGGTTTCGTGCCTGTCAGAGATCACTCACTGTGGCAAGCAGTTGACTGGAGATTGATCCCCGACGTTGAATTTTTTTGAAATCGAAGGTGTGGCCAATTTGCAGAGAGAAAGATTCAAAATCAGATGGATGAGAGACTGTCGGGTGACTGTAGAGGTTTGCGTGGGCGGCGTTCCGCATAGGGTGTTGTCCGTAGTGTGCTATTGTGCCTTTCAGTTGCCTCTCATTTGTATTTTCTTGTATTGTATGATAGCTAGATGTTTTACTTTCGACTACCTGTACGTTACATTCAACTACCTTATAATTCAATTACTTTCACTATTGTTCCCTGCAACATGTTAAATGACAATACAAAATGATATGTCTTGTTTCATGGCGCTAAAAGAAGGAACTGATTTGATCACTTTTTCACTCTGTTGGGGTACGTTATGGATCATCCTGGGCCGGTTGATGAGGCCTTGCTGTATCTTCACACGGAGCATCGTGCGCATGCAATATACACCCATCAATTGCAGGATTCAGCATTGCAAGTGAGACCGTGTGATGGTGCATGTTGGGAGGTGGAGCTCCCCGATCGTGTCTTGCACTATGTCCGTGCTATCGGCTTCCAGGGCCTGCTCGATTCTGCACCAATTTACATCGACAGTTCCCTTATCACAGGGTTGGTAGAGCGCTAGAGACCAGAGACACACACTTTCCATCTTCCCAGGGGCGAGGCCACGATCACGTTCCAGGATGTTAGTGTTCTCTGGGGTCTACCGATTGACGGTACGCCCGTCACAGGTCCTGACATAAGCAAGTCTGCGGCAGAATGGCAAACAATATGCAACAACTTTTTGGGTTCAACACCACCGTCGAATGTCATCAACGGGGCCCGCATCAAATCATCATGGTTGGCAACCTTGTTGCATAGTGCATTTTCGGATGATGCAACAGAGGTATAATGTCAACAGTGAGCGCGGGTCTTCATTCTATTGCTGGTTGGTGGACTGCTTATGTCTGACACTTCAGGTTACCGGATCCCACACTTCAGCACAACAGTATAGTTGGGGGAGTGAAATTTTAGCATACTTGTACAGGTGCCTATGTGATGCTGCAACTCCAAGTGCGAAGAACGTATCAAGACCCCCAGTCCTACTCCAGGTAACCTTGCCAGTACAATACGTCAATTGGTCACATATTCAAATGCTAACCAATGACTAAAATTTCATTCCCCGTATTCCTTCGAAGTTGTGGGCGTGGGAGCAAATACCAAGCATCCAACCAGCAGGCCAACTTCCAGTGACAGACAACATGAATGCTCTCGGGTCCAGGTTCGTACATGGTCAGTAAAAATGCAATAACTAAACCCTTCTCCTCACTAACAGTAACTAATTTCCGGTACTGTTAACTGCCTAGGTGGAGGGCCCAGTATAACTTATTGCGCTCACTGATACATGTGCTGAAAATGTACCAAGATCAGCTGACTTCTCTTCCCGACTGTCATGTATGAGTTACTAAAATTTCTTGAATTTCACTGAAAACAAAGAATTGGAAAACCGTTCTGTGACCACGAATTTCATGCATCAATTCATTAAGTTTCTTGTAATTTTATATCAGTTCATTTGGCAGCCTTAGATGTCATGCAACATCTCCCGTCTCATTGTACGGCTGGTCACCACAACTGGTTGACGATGGTGAACCTCATTTGCTGGCACATCATCGAGGGTCATCATGTGCATCGTGTACTCCGACAGTTTGGCTACATCCAAGGAATTCCCATGCAATTGGTGAGTAAAGATGAACATAAATTTCTTCACTCTAGAGACCACCGAGGGAGGTCAAATTTGGATTGGAGTATTGTACTAAGCACACATATACATGTGTGGGAACAACGAACAGAGTACTTAGCCCCAATCTTTGGCCCGGAAGATCCGTATACACCTGATCCAGATTACATGGAGTGGTATCTTTGCAAGACAGTGACCATGATTGATCGGCTAGGGAAGCGGCCAGCAGTTCAAGAAGGGTTCCAAGGAGACACATCAAGTGTAGAGTATCTGGTATTTATTAGTATCGCCATATCACATGAAATTCATAAATACAATTTCTTGATTTGAGCTTGTCTAACATGTTTACCTCGAACTCGCAGATGCAGGCCATGTGCAAGATGCTCCTCAAATCGACGTAAATTTGGACAGATGTCCCCCACCGCACGCAGACATTATCAGGGGCTTACATGAGGAAGCAATAAGTTCTCTAGAACATGTGCATTCATCCTCGAGACTGCAGTACTATCAGCCACATGCTCCCCCCAGGGACCGGCCCCCGGTGTGAGATACGATGACATCTGAAGCCAACGAACAGCTCCTCCCGGCCGGCAGGGTGGTCGCCGTCGACGCCGTACAAATCCTACTGCAGAAAGTGGTTCTTCTGACGCGGGGCCCTCATGTGTTAGTCCAGTCCATGGAGGATCATCAGCTGCTAGACCCTCAAACTCCACCCTAACTCCGCGGACTGTGCAGCATACCTCACTCCGTACACTAGTCATGCTATTATATCTCCCACTGCTCAATTTCATACGGGTAGCGTTGGCCACGTGCCACCTTATGTTGATGATGAAGCAGCAGACGACGAGGAGGGGGAATCAACGGAGGACCTTCGGGATGACGACTTTCCGGTGTCTACTGATGTGGCTATTCCCCGGCGCACGACCCGCACCAACCATCCGCCCCCATGCGGAACAGGTGGAAAACTTTGCAGACATCGTCATGAGTACCTTCGACACGTGTTCTCCGAAGGTTGTATTACTAGTACATTGAAATAATTATACACATATTTTCTTAATTTAACTTTATCTGAAGCATGAATTTCTACTTTTGCATCAATATTAATTACTTGGAAGTTTATAATAGTGGCAACAAAAAGCGCCCTTTCTTTTTTCACTCAACAATTCTTGGGTGAAAATTTAAAAAATTATTCATTCGATAAAAACACGCTCTCTTTTATTTCATCTTCAATTCCAACCAGCAAAATTTCATTAAAATTTAATTGCTGCTTGAGAGGGCATTAGGTAAATGCGCCCCCTCTTTTTTTAAATCTTAATTTCAGACGAGCAAAATTATTTTAAAAAATTAAGTTCATCATTTACGTAACTGTAAAATTTAGCTTGGGGCGCATTCACCAAATGCGCCCTTTTTAAAATATCTTCATTCCTAACATGCAAATTTTTTTAAAAAAATAATATTTAATTGAGAGCGCATTTGGTAAATGCGCCCTCTTTTTTTAAATCTTCATTTCTAACAACCAAAATTTAAAAAAATTAATTGAGGGCACATTTGGTAAATGCCTCTTCTTTTTTTTAAAAATCTTAATTTCTAACAAGCTAAATTTAAAAAAAAAATTTAATTGAGGGAGCATTTGGTAAATGCGCTTTTTTTTAAAATCTTCATTTCTAACAAGCAAAATTTTTTAAAAATTTTATATTGAGGGTGCATTTGGTAAATGCGCTCTCTTTTTCAAAAAATCTCAATTTCTAATAAGCTATTTTTTTCAAAAAATTAAAATTTAATTGAGGGCGCATTTGTTCAATGCGCCCTCTCTTTCTTTTAATACGAAAACCGGCCAGAATTTAAAAAAAAATCAAAATAGAGGGTGCATTCACCGAATGCCACTTATTTCCGATTTCAAATTGTGATCCATTGACATCCAACTTTGGTGGATTTGGCCTCCTTCAAGAATCAACTCGTCGATACAGACGCCGAGGGCCTGTTCAAGGAACAGACCTCAATTTGGTTGGATATACCAGCAGGATAGATTGCCACGTCTAAAAAGCTCTCGAGTTACTCTTAGGTTGAGAAGGCTTGATGTTGGGATGTCAACTTATTGCCTCTACGCAAAAATGGGTTGGATTTGAATGTGTTTGTTGGGAGTTCTTTGGTTGATATTTATTCTTGGGGAGCTTAGTCATGCCCGGTAGATGGGGGAGGACGATGAGGCTCTGGCTCTTTTCAATATGGCAGCGGAGCACGGTTTGAATGTTAACGACTTCACATTTTCGAGTGTATTTCGTGTTCATTGGGAATTCGGCATTGCTTGAGTTAGGGAGGTAGATGCATGCCTTGTGTGTGAAGCCGAATTTTCATTTATCAAGCTCTGTTGGGAGCTCCTTGATATATTCGTAACCCGAGTGTGGAATTGTGGAGATCACATCACATATTTTATAAGGTGATGGCTAAGAATTTATGGATATTGAATGCTATGTTCATCGCTTTGCGCAACACGGCCATACCAACAAAGTATTTGCGTTGTTTAAGGGAAGGAAGAGTGTCGGGATGAAGCCAAATTTCATCATATTTTCATAGAACCAAGTTGAAATACCTACGAGTATTTGAAACACCTATTAATTACATTTGAATCATTTAAAAGCGACGGTTGAAATACCTACGAGTTGTACTCTAAACTCAAAGTTTTTTTTTAAAATACACAAGTTATAAAATAAGCACTTATGACTTACAAGGGTTGATTGAAGCACCTGTTGAGTTTTACTTTAAGCACCAAATTGTTTTTGTGAAACACACAAGTTATAAAAGAATTGCCTACTATTTACATCTGAAGCACTTACCAGCAGCGATTGAAGTACCAACGAGTTTTACTCTAAACACCCAGTCATTTTTATAATACACAAGTTATAAAATAAGCACTTACAACTTACATTTGTAACACTTACAACTGTTGATTGAAGCACCTACGAGTTTTACTCTAAACACCAAGTTGTTTTAGTAAAACACACAAGTTATAAAAGAATTACCTACTAGTTACATCCGAAGAACTTACAAGCAACGATTGTAACACCTACGAGTTGTACTCTAAGCACCAAGCTGTGTATATAACGCACACTGGTTACAAAAGAAACATTAGTTACATCTGAAGCATTTACAAGTAACGATTGAATCAACTACGAGTTATACTCTAAGCACCTACAAACATAACATGAAGCACCTACAGTATGACATGAAACACCTACAAGTATCAGTTTGAAACACTTGTACACACACATATATATATAAGAGTGATGTACCTACAAGTATACTTTAAAACACATATAGATTTTGCTTATTAAGCACTGAACATTACATTTAAAGCACTCAAGAATTATAAGGGAATCATCTACATAGTGTATTTGAAAAAACTAAAAGTTGTACTTGAAAACATTAATCCTTTACGCTTAGCGTGTTGTTATTTAATCTCATACAAATTATATTTCAAAGGCCATCTTCTACTATAATTTTAAGTAATTCTAAATTATAAGTGAAAAAACAGTGTGCATAACTTTAAGTGTACAAGTAAAATTTGTAGCACCAACTAAGTTTGAAGCACTTACAAGTGTAAGTTAATGCACCTACACATTATACATGAAGCACCTATATGGTATAAGTGAAATTTTATAGATTATACTTGTAGGTGAAATGTTCATAAATCAGCTTCCACTATTCCACAGAGTTTATATACAAGAACCAAATGATAAGCTAATTTACATAAGGTCCAGGACAAAGGCAATGAGATGTCAAACACTTACTTTTGTGGTACACTTTTTTTATACTCCTCTGAACCATCTACATTGTATTATACATACTCTGGAGACACCAAAAGAGCCTAGTTGAGGTGTAGAAAATGTCTTCTTCGGATCATCGGCGGTGATGTTTCTGGCCAAAACTCCGATGTGTATCCTCATATGTCGCTTTCGTCCACCTCCCTGCCATTTTCATTTCTACGCTCATCCTCGAACTCCATTAGAGTTAACCCAGAGACTGCGCTGATATCTGGTCTATTATGTGAAGGAATTTGGTGATTAAGCCAAAGATATCAGTTTATATTTCTTCGCATTCTAGAAAGAACTCCAAGAACCCCATCATCATCATCATCATCATATCCATTCAAATAACAACCAAATCAACGCATTCCAGGCAACCACATTTGGTTCAGGCATTCCATCAAGAATCTGATGCGCAATCCAAACACAGCCAATTCTAGAGAAGAAACCTATAGCTGCATTTAAAAAAATTCCTACTACCAAATCCCAGCTAACATTAACCCATTTCACACAATTACCACAAAGATACATGATTCTTTGACTCGGTTAAGATAATTCAAATGATGAATAAGAAACAATACTCTTGTAGATAGATTGGTTATATCTGCTACAAAACGAGAAAAAAATCTCAAAAACTATAGAAAAGTGAAAAGATTACCTCGAGGTTGAAGGATGGTTAGTGTTGGAAAGAAACTAGCGACGGAGGAGGTGAGGGAGAAGAAGGTGTTACTGGCAGAGGAAGGCAGTACCGGTTACTGCTAGAGAAGGGCAGATAGCGATTAACGACGGAGGAGTTGAATGAGATGAATGGGTAAGTGGCGAAGGACAGGTAACATCGAAGGAAGGCGTTCAATAGAGGAGGATGAGAACTTTGAGTTAGATATGTGTTTTTAATATAGACCCTTAGATCAGATTATTTGAATGGTTGAGATTCTGTCTCACATAACTAATCTATCTCACATAAACTAGGTTGTCTCCGTGAACCTGATTCTATATATATATATATATATATAATATACTCATAATTTATTGTGGTTTGCGTAGTAATTGTTTTTCAATTGAGTTTATGTTGTATTCTTTCATTTTTCTTTTTCATTCTCTCTTTTTCTAAAAATATTCCATCATTTGTTTAACATTAATTATTTACATTTTGTTCTTTTTCTACTCCACGGGTACATTCTGCTTTTATAATCAAGAACCACGTAGGGAATTTTGATAGATCCTACACAACTAACACTCATACCATTAATATACAACATGCTGAACTATTAACAATCTAATTAGGAGTTAAGGCAGCTAGAAATATACTATCACAAGTGGAAATGGATTGTAGGATTATGATATACAAATTATGACACTACAACCAACTTCAATATAGCACCATTTTCTCATCACATGCTTAACATAGAATCACACACATACAGATATTCAACCCAAAAGAAAGTTTAAAAAAATATACTCGTATTCAAGAACTCATCGGGATATTCTCATGCCCCCATAACAGATTGCATCACCTAATAACTTGTACAATTCCAGTTCATTCGATTACTTACAAGAACCTTATACAAGTAAAATTTACCAAAGATAATATATATTTCGTGTTGACGAATTTTTCAGCAACTCTTTTTCACCATTTTATGTTAAAGTAGTTCACAACTCAACTGTTGACTTGGACAATTCCAGTTCATTCAATTACTTACAAGAACATTATACAAGTCAAATTTAGCAACGAAAACTTATATTTCGTGATGACGAATTTTTTTAGCAACTTTCTTTCATAATTTTATGTTAAAGTAGTTCACAATTCAACTGCTTGACTGAATATCTGTCACAACTTTGAGATTTATAACTAAAGTCAATATGGTAAATAAATTCACAACTCTAAGAACAAGTTTTTCAGGCCATATATATGTGAAAGAGGTTCATTCTTTTGACAGGTATCTATATATAGAGCTATCATTACCAATAACATATGTCATTTCTCAGATTATGTCGATTTCCTTAATCTCCTAACAACTTATAATAAGAAAATATTGAAATTAATTTTCTCCTATCTCAAATATATATATCCTTGTAGTTGTTAGTACCTTTTTCTAGTCTAGCTGATCCTGCTGAAAATCATGAGACCGCAAAACTAATTATGTAAAACACACCTCGATTCAGCATCTAAAGCTCTCATAATCAACAAAATAACTTAAATCTAGTCACTTGGAGCAGACCGATCGGAAAACAGTTGCGGTGGGGATGGAATTGCAGACCTATCGAGGTCGAAAACGTTGCGAACTGCCAGAGAATAGACCGATCGAGGTGGCAAAATGATGCTTACTATCGGAGAAGATGAACTTGGAACAATGGAGAAAGCTAGGAGTAGACGCAGTGGTGAGGAGAAGGTTTGATTATGGAGTTACAGACCGATCGAGGTGGAAGTTTGTACCAAACCGATCTAGGTGAAAGTTTGTAGCAAAACGTTGTCGTTTTAGGGAATAAGGAAAGTCAAAAGACAAAATTATCTCCAGTTGACAGAACCATTTAAACCAAACAAAATCTATTATATGGTGGTTGAGATAAATTATAATGTATGTAGAATATAAAATATATACATTTAACCATAGAACGATTTTGAGCTCAAACACAAGCTCGATTTAAAATTTTACAGGCTCGATCAAACTCAAACACAAAATCGAGCCTAATTAGTTTCACTCAAACCCAAACGCGAACCAAGATTTAAGGGGTTCGATCAAACTCGAGCTGAGCTCGAACTCAAGATATTTTAAACGAGCCGAGCTGAAACTAAGAATTTTTTTAATCTCGGTCTGATTCAACAACTCAAGCCAAGAACACGACCTGATAACCCAGATTGAAAGTTCTAAATATGACAAACCCTAACTCAAAACCCACCCTTACTAACTCGAGGTTGAAATCTGAATCGATTAACTTGAGGCAGAGGAAGAAGAATAGAGGGAGAAAAGGTTGAATGACAACTTATTTGGTTAACTAGATAATACATGTGCCGATGCACGGATTTATGAACAAAAATATTAATAAAATATAATTTTAATATTATATTTAGTAATATTATAATTTTTAATTTTTAAAAAAAATAACTCGATCTTTGTTGATATTTAAGTTTTCCATAAAAGAATTATTTTGGCAATATACCAGTATTCCAACGTATTCCAATTTATTGCTGGAAAACAAAATTAGTTTAAATGAAGCAATTGATTATGTACTGAGAGAATACATTTCATTTTTTCAAGGAATTAAATGGAATAAGGAGTAAATGTTTTGGAATAAGAAAAAGTGGAGGGAGAAAGATGGAAGGATTAAAAAATATGAGAGATGTAGCAATTTTTAAAGCATTGATGGAATGATTAATTGATGTGCCGAGTTTTGAGGGTGTCACTTGTCAAATTTTTTTTGAAAGATGACGTGGCTAAGTGTGGGGGTTACGCTTGGCTAAAGAGTTGTTCTTTTAGTATATAACTAGATAACACTCGTGCGATCCACATATTTGTAAACAAAATTTTATGATATGATATAATTTATAATTTAAATAAGTAGTGAAATGTTATCATATGTATGTAGAATTACACATACTGTATAATTTGTAATATTAAAAAATATATTAATATTATAATGAGTTAGGGTTAGTCATATTTAGAACTTTTGATATGAACTATCGGGCCGTGTTCCAGTCCCGAGTTGTCGAGTCGGACCGAGATAAAAAAACCCTTAGTTTCAGCTCAACTCGTTTAAAATATCTCGATCTCATTTCAAGTTCGATCGTATCTCTCAAATCTTCATTCGAGGTCAGACTCGAGTGAAACTAATTTGACTTGAGTTCGTATTCGAGTTCGATCTTTGATCGAGGTCGTACAATATTCGAGATTTGATCGAGCTCGTACAACATTCGACCTCGTACAATATTCGAGCTCGTACGGCATTCAAGCTCGTACAGTATTCGAGCTTTGATTGAGCTCGTACAACATTCGATCTCGAGCTCGTACAACATTCGAGCTCGTACAACATTCGAGCTTTGATCGAGCTCGTACATCATTCGAGCTCGTACAACATTCGAGCTCGAGCTCGTACAACATTCGAGCTCGAGCTCGTACATCATTCGAGCTCGAGCTCGTACATCATTCGAGCTCGTACAACATTCGAGCTCGAGCTTATACAACATTCGAGCTTGAGATCGAGCTCGTACAACATTCAAGCTCGTACAGTATTCGAGATCGAGCTCAAACCCAACTATAATATTGTTCGTTAATCTCGTCGAGTTTATAGAGCCAACATATTATATATATATATTTAATTTTTATTAAATATAATATAAATAATATAACATATTCGAGCTCGAACTAATATCATTTAGCTCGAGCTCGAGATGAGTCTTGATTTTACAGGTTCAATCGAATCAAACCGAGTTCAAAATATTTTAAACGATTTGAACTCAAACAAACTCGTTTACGGTCGTAGGAATTTGATGAAGTTTGGAAAATTAACTATAAAAATATTCAGAAAAGAGTAAAAAGATATTCACGCTTGAGTGGAGTCTATTACACTAAATAATATGTTTATCAAAAGATGGGAAGTGATCGGAATTAGCAGAACTTGTGTGTCTGTGTGCCTTTGGAATCCAAAGCACAACCCCAACGACCCTGTTAATTACCATCATTTAAACTATTGTTTGACTAAATCGCTCATTAATTGTCCTCTTTAATCTCGTGGACCCTGTCTTTCAGTAAAAAGAACCATATATTTTTTCAAACTCAATGGAGTCGAGTTTTGGCTGAATTGTTCGCGAGTTTTTAGTGAACAATTCGGTTCGTTTACACCATTACTCATGATTTACAACTCGGTTCATTTACAACCCAACTAAATGATTTCTATCCAACGGGTCATTTAGTTTGACCCAACAGCTCACTTTGTTTTGACTCAACGGGTCATTTATTAGTTTACCCAATTTACTGAAATTTTAATCCAACTTGTAAAAAAATTGCAATCATATAATAAGAAATTATCCACGGGTCACCCGTTACCCAACCCAACTCGACCCATCCAAAATTATTCAACGGGTAATCCTTTATCCAACCCAACTCAACCCAATAATTACAACCCAATTATATCCATTAACTTAATGGGTCATTATCCAATAAGTGAAAATAGTAGATGGATAACGGTTATCCATTGGGTGACCTGACCCATTTAACGTGCCTATCAAACGGGCCCGGTCACCCAATGAATAACCATTATCCATTTGCTATTTTCATTTATTGAATTAAATTTATTGGATAATGACTCATTGGAATAAAGGATATAAATGAGTTGTAATTGTTGGGTTTAGTTGGGTTGAATAACAGGTTACTCATTGGATAATTTTGGGTCGGGTCGGTTAATGGGTGACCAGTGGATAATTTCTTATAATAAGACAACATTTTTTTTTACAAGTTGGGTTAAAATTTCAGTAAATTGGGTAAACTAATAAATGATCCGCTGGGTCAAAAGAAAGTGACATGTTGGATCAAAACTAAATGACCCGTTGGATAGAAGTCATTTAGTTGGGTTGTAAATGAACCGAGATGTAAATCATGGGTAGCGGGGTAAATGAACCGAATTGTTCACCGAAAACTCGCAAAAATATAGGTCAAAACTCGACTCGAATTTGATTTAACTGAGCTCGAGCCAATCTTTTATATTATTCGAGCTCAGAGCCAACATAATATATTTTTATTATTTATAATATTTTATCATGAACCTAAAAATATATAAATATATGTAATCATGGTTCGAGTTAAAAATCAAGCAAAATTAATTTCATTCAAAGTCGAGTTCGAGCTAAAATTTTACTGGTTCAATCGAACTCAAGTCGAGCTTGAACTTGCATTGAGGGTGTTTCGAGTTTGGCTCGACTCATTTTCATCCCTAATCTATTCAATTTCGAACCAAATTAATTTCATTCAAACTTGAGCTCGACCTAAAATTTTACAAGTTTGATCGAAATCGAGCCGAGGTCAAAATTAAGATATTTTAAAACAGCCGAGCTCAAACAATTTTTTTTTGAATTTGGGTCGAGTTTTAGATATTTTAAACCACCCGAATTCAAATTTAATTTGACAAAACTTGACCCGAGATCGAATAATATTTGAAACTGAGCTCAACTAATACTATTTTTAACTTCGCCGAGATTATCAAACCAACATAATTTATGTATATGACATATTTTTATTAAATACAACATATTATTATGTATATGGAAAAAATTAAAAAATTAAATCATAGAACGAGTTCGAGTCAAGGTTTTACAGACTCGATCGAACTCGAACACAAACTCAAGCCAAATTAGTTTCACTCGAACTAAGATTTAAGAGGTTCGATCAAACTCGAGATATTTTAAATGAGCCGAGCTGAAACTAAGGATTTTTTTTATCTCGGCCTGACTCGACAACTCTGGCCTGAAATATGTTAGGTAAGAATTGAAAAATTCATTTTATGGAATATCTTTACAGCAACAAAAGTAGCAAGAGCATTGGTTTCGATCAAACTTGTAAAATTCAATTCTTACCTACAAAAAATAACTCAATTTAATTCTTACCTAAAATGGCAAAAATAGGCTTATACATTTACTATATTATCCCTCAAACTAATGATTAAATCCATTAGTCAACTCTTCCATTACCAAAATACCCTTCCATTATTTCTCATCAACACTTCCACCTCAGCTTGTATAAAATAGCGATCCAAAAGTAATTGAACCATTTGCTATGGGACGAAGAGAGTATTACAAATTAGAGATCCAATAAAACTGTTAACTTACTTCGCGTGAAAACCATGATCACTTGGCAGAGAGAAGCGTATCACGCATCGAAATCACTACGCCAAACAAGAATCTTCTACAACTATAACACCACTTGATCCAACTACGATCTATGTTGTCAAAACTGTAAACATCTTGAAAAATACAGGTATGACATCCAAATTAATGGAAACCCGTAGATAAAACCACAAGTAAAACTACGAAGACACGATCTACATAAATAAATCGAGAACAAAACATCGACATGAATAACTAAATCAATTTATTATCATAAACACAACGATCTAATCGATCAGATCGAAAAACAAAACTACTGTGCAACGATAAATTACGCTTATTCAATTAATAACAAAAACATCAGTTAAAATAAACTATTGTTCCCCGTCTCCCCATAATAAAAAGATGGGGAAAAGAAGATGGGAGAGAAGTAGGGTTTGTTAACACAATTAGCCTATAGCAATAACTAATATATTGAAAGGATATTGAATTTACATGTCAACCAGACTGATCGTATGTCCGATTACAGATTAGAGATAAAATAAAACGATAATATCGCCCTCGAGGATATTAAGTGTTCTTGCAAAAATCATTACCACTTGTTGAATCTCTTACTTTTATTTCCTTTTTTCATAAAAAATAATCATTCATGGTTGTCGAGAATCTTCCATATTTTTATAATACTTTATAATTTTCTCTTCATCAACTTCATGATATATATATAATTTTTCTTGATGAATGTGACAATTATAAATTGAATCAAGAATCTTCCATCCAATGCAGGATAAATACATAATTAAGTACACATGTTATTTCACTACTACAAATTAGAACTATCGTAAAACTTTCTTTGCAAACTTATTTAAAATGTTACAATAACTTATAAAGTATTACTTACAACTTTGAAAAATGTTACATAAATATTGAGAAGCGTTACCTAAATTTTAAAAAGTGTTACATTAGATCTAATGTAACATCGCCTAATGTAATACTTGTAAAAGTGTTACAATAAGTTAAAGTGTTACAATAGCACCTAAAGTAACATTTTTACAAGTATTACCTTAGGCGATGTTACATTAGACCTACTGTAACACTTTTTAAATTTTAGGTAATACTTATGTAACACTTTTCAAAAGTTTAAGTAACACTTTATAAGTTATTGTAATATTTTAAATAAGTATTGCAAAGAAAGTGTTACATTAGCCTTAGTTTATAGTAGTGTTTGTAGCTCTTTCCTGTCAATTATCTTCTAACAAAAAATATATATTTAAAAATAAGACTTAAACAAGGGATGCTTCTTATGACTAGTAGTTATGTGGGTAATTTGTTTTAGAGAAAAATGCTTATATAATCCTACCTAATTCACATAAGTGCAAATACAATCTTTTGATAATTGAAATTGCAAATATAACTTTAGATAGTAAGTGGAGTGCAATTTTACCCATTCCAACATTGTAAGGCCAGATTTGATTGAAAAGGCTATTTTACCCCTTTAAAAAATAAAAGGTAAATTGACTATCATACCCCTAACCCAGCCCATTTCTTCCTACCCCGTTCTTCTCTCTTCTTTTTTCGTTGCTCACCTAAACTTCCCTTTTCATCCCTAAATCGTTGTCGCTGCTCACCCATGCATCCATCTTCATCCCTAAATCGTTATCGCTGCTCACTCCTACTTCCCTTTTCTTCTTCCCTAATTCCGATCAAAATTTCATCAATTCCACCACTTCTATGGCGGATCTAGGGTTGGTGGTGGGTGGGGTGGAGGCGGAGCTGGCCTGACGGTGGTGGGAGATGATGGTGGTGGTGAGGTGGGGCGGGCCTGCAACTGGTTCCACACACTTATCATATACGGTGACTTGTGGATGCCTAGCAGGAGGAAGGAAGAGTTGGCAACGCTGGTAGCGGCGGATTTAGCGTCGGCGACGGGAAACTAGGGATTATGGCTTGAATCATTTTGGACTTGGCGGCGGGTGGTGGTTGGACAGGTTGGTGGTGGTGGCGGTGGTGGCGGTGGTGGGCTGGCTGGGTGGCAGTGGTGGCTGGGCGCGGCAAGCTTTGATTTATCGAAGCTTTGATTCACATATAACACTGGAGGAATAAATGAACACCATCATCGAATGCCTTGACCATTCCAGCAGACCAGGAATCTCCGGCCACCTCATCGATTCCGAGGCCCGTTTTAAGTTCTACGCCTTTGTACTTTATGTCATGGATTTTGTGAACTTTTCTTAGTGTTAAATGATATTAGGTTTGCTTTGTGCAGGGATTTTCGAGGACCGATATCGATATTCCTTCTGTAGAGCTGATCGTCACAGATTTTTTTAGTAAATTCGTGCCCTAGATATTTAAATCTTGTGTGTTGTATAAGTTTAATTTCATTAAGTTATGCATAGGCAAGTAGTTTTATTGGCATCTGCGTAGAATTGTTAGCGCCAGCATTTTTGATTAATTTCATTTGGCGTTTCTACTGTCTGGCAAGCTGATGGCGGAGGAGGTGGCAGCAGAGGTGGTGGAGGCAGAGAGGCAATGGTGGAGGCGCGACGGCGAAGGTGGTGGAGCAGTGGCGGTGGTGGTAGAACATCGGCGGGGCAAAGGGCATTTTTGTCTTTTAAATTTTTGTATTTGGACCAAAGGACATTTTTGTCATTTTTGGTTGGTCAATGGCCGAAAATAACCCGTCAATGCCGGAATATAGTGTTTAGTGTTATATTTGCAGTTTCATTAAGTATTTAGGATTGTTTTTCATTTTGAATTATCTCAGGGTTATATATCCACTTACTAAATTATATAGGGTTATATATGTATTGTATTCCTTTGCTTTATGATGATGAATGAAATGGAAGGATAACTTGCCAACTTTTACTGTATATAAAAGTAAGAAAATGGTTCAGTACTTGAATACAAAGCTAAACAGAGTCATTAATTAATGGTCATTCTTCCACTAGTGTTACCATTTAAAACACACAAAATATTCTTCTATAGATACAATACACATGATACCTGAGAAATTTATTATTTTTGTATGATATTTTGATATATTAATTTGATGTTTATTATTTTAGCCTGCATCATTATATTCTGATGCTCTTCTGCACATTCTTCTCGCTCACATCTGCAATGACTTCGTCATGGTTGTTGTACACCAACAACTTTCAAACCCACAATAATTCAAAAGAGCATCTGTGTTTAAAATGATACATACCTAAAGAAACTAAAACTTGGGATGCACAAGCTCCAAATATAAATGATTCATATCCAATTAAGTAGTACTTCATTCATTTTTGTTGATAGCATCACTCCAACTTGAAATTGGGCACTGGAACAAACTAGTTGTCACTAATTTGATAGTCCGAGTCTATGCAGGCTTTTAGTTTCTTGGGTACATGTTTTTGTTCTTGGCTACTCCGTCTTGCATATTACGCTTCTCGATCTTGTATGTTATCTAACATTCAACAAATTCAGTAGAACGTGGAATCCTCAAAGGCTGAGGCCGCTGTGAAGATATTACAGACATATATGGTCGATATCTCAGGGATGTGTGGTAACAAGCATGTAGCTCTGTAGTCAGGAATCATTCTTATACTACGACTAGTACTAGGTGGTGTAGTAATTAATGATGTAGTACAATTTTGGTCCTTGGTGTTTTTTGTAACATTATCTATGTAAAGACGGGGAAGTTAGATAAAGATAATGATTTGTACTTTGGTTGGAAAACTGTGTATTACAACGCGATACTAGTAGTATCACATCCTTCGACTCATACCATTATTATGCTTTTGAAGCTCTTAGATAACTTGGTCCTCTTAAAGCATCGTCCTAAGTGTAGAAATCTGTGCAGCATGATGTGGCTTTGAATTTGTCTCTAATTACTTCCCACCACGATTTTTCCCGCCTTTGAGACTTCTTCTTCTTGGGTAGTCTCTATCACTTTCTTCCATTATCTCATGGTCATCAATCTACATATTAAGAAAATGCAATGAATTAATAGATGATCATCAATCTAAATATTAAGAAAACATAATGAATTAATATATGACATATAAATTTCAGGATAAATATACCTTGAAACTATTCATAAACAAAAATGGAAGCAAACTTTAAGGACAAAAAAATGTGCGTCCAACAACAGAGCTGGACACACAAAATAGTGTGTCCGCCAAGAGGCCCAGACACAAAAATAATGCATCCGCCAAGAGGCCCGGACACAAAAATAGTGCGTCCGCCAAGAGGTCCGGACACAAAAATAGTGCGTCCTCCTAACGGGTTGGACACAAAAATAGTGTGCCCGTCAAGAAGCCCGGACACAAAAATAGTGCATCCAGACACACAAATTCTGCGTCCGCCATGAGGCTCGGACACGAGATCGATTCGTCCGCCAAGAGGGCCGGACATACTAATTTTGTGCCCGGCCTTCAGAGCGGACACACAGATTGCGTGTCCGGCCACTTTTTTCCTCCGATTTTTTTGAAAAAAATCTTAACTTCTCTATAAAAAAATACAAATTTACATTAAATCAGTACTCTAATTAGAGAAATCTAAAAATTAAAATACAAACTTACTTGTTCCATATTCACAATGCTTCAAGAACCAAATTGTGAGAGAATTTTTGGTGTGATTTTAGTTTGGAAAGTGGGTGGAAGTTGAAAGAATGAAGATAAAAATTGTTGGGGTCTTATTTGAAGTTATAAAAAGTTTGATTTGGGGCTTCCATTTTATGTCAAAAAACTAACATGGACATTTTGGTCATTTTACACAAATTTTTGGACTGCATGGAGTAAAAAGAAAACTGCAAATAGCAATCCTCAATATGAAATTGCCCTAACTAGGGTTTCATATATGTTGGGTGTAGTTGGGCCAATCAGAAGCCTAGCAAGGGAAACAACAATCAAAACATTTATGAATATCTTGATGACCAATCTGCAAATAGGAGTATGAGTTTTATGATATTTAAATCGTTGGTTAGCTAGGCTTACTAAGGCCTAGCAAGGGAAACCACTTGCAAAATTTAATGTCCAAAAAATCAATCTATCAGATTGAATTAGAGGCTTTAGTTTTTAAATCGATATTTAGTACCTCTAATGTAAAAGATGAGTTTACCTCATCTTCAAATTGTAAGGCTTTGCCAATTGCTATTTGTGCTCAATGAAAGGGAATAATACCCTTCAAACTCTGTCATAGACAATTTCAATTAAAAAGAAAAAGATGATCATCTTAAGGCAGTGTCAGACTGTGAACATAAATTTACTGGGGGCACGTACACGATAATAGTATACTTGAAAGGAAAATATAAAATCAAACTTAAGTTAATAAAATTTTAACCTTAGTATTATTAATATATCTTGATGTACTCCTTTTCTGTTCTCTTAAATTTGACGTACTTTTTAATTTTTTTTATATATTTTTCCCAAAAATGTTAGCATTCCTTTTAGTGTAAAGCGAATTATTCCTAGCCACTCCTTAAAATTTTTACTCTCTTCACTAATTTTCTCCACACATTTTAAGCTACAAACGAAATAGTTAAATCGGGTTGAGAAGGAAATATTCGTGCTTTTATAATAGGTATAGATAATAGGGAATCCGAAACCGAATCCATTCTCAGAAAGTAGTTTCCTAATAATAAATTGCATACAATGTGAGAATTAATTACCTATTAACATGTGCTAACATAAGTCTCAAGAGCATCCACAATGGTAGCGGAGTTAAGGAGCACTTCTTAAGTGCCACACCATCAAATTTGATAAAAATATATTGGAATATGAAATAGTTGTTTTCATTTTTTTACCCGCCCCTACTTACATTGATAAGAAGAATGTGATACAGAATTAGGAAATTGAATTTGATCGAGTGCCTGTGGATGTAGAAAGGAGGAAGTCTCAGAGAAAATGACCAAACAACAAATCAGCAAAGTCTATATCCCTAAGATAGACACTCCGAATAAATTGGTTGAAAAGGAAAAGTATTAGATTGGAAATACTAACAGAATGTTAGAATCTAGGGTGATTGCAGGAAAAGGGAAAATGTAGGTGGAGGGGAAAGATAGTAAGTTTCCATTAAAGGATGGAATACTCGTAGGTGGGAAAACAGTGTCCATACTGAATGAAGAGCAGACTAATAGTGGGGAATGTATGTCCATCTATCAGATCCACCTGATCTAACATGAATGAAGATACTATAGTATGGAATGTCAGGGGTGTAAATAATAAAGAAAAAAATGTAGGGAGTTTGTATATAAAAATCAGGTGGGATGTTTAGTTTTTTAGAAACAAGGGTGCCAATTGAAAAGGAAAAAGGATTGTTGGGAAAATTTTGGACAGGAATGGAGCTTTGTTTTAAATAGGGGACCTGGTTAGAGGTGGAAGAATATGGATTGGTTGGAGGGTTGATACTATTTTAGTGGTACATATAATTAAAAACATTCAGGGAATTGACATAGAGATTGTGGGTAGAAAATCAAAACAAAAAGAGATTCATTACGGTGATTTATGGCTACAATAGTATGGAGAAAAAATTGAAACTGTGAATTTTTTAGAAAGTGTTGATCATGAAAATGACATGACATGCCATGGTTGGTTATTGGGGACTTTAATAACACCGGAGGATAGAATTTGTGGGAATTGTGTGGTTACTGCATAAGTAGAGGATTTTAAAGAAACTGTAGCCAAAATGGAGTTTATGGAGCTAAAAACTCCGGGACCTAAATTCACATGGGACAATAGAAGAATGGCAGGGAGCAGGATATTGAGAAATATTGACAGAGCATTTTTCAATCAAAATTGGATCACAATATTTAAAGCTTCTTTATGCACTATTATAGTTAATTGTGTGCCTGATCATTTCCCATTGAAGATTAGGGTGATGACGGACAGAAAACTGGGAGAGAAGCCCTTCAGATTATTTAATATGTGGCTACAATCAGATCACTTTAAGAATACACTGAATGAGATGTTGAGAAGTAAGGAAAATTGCAGCATGAAAGACTAGTATGGGAATTTACAAAGACTGACATTTCCTCTTGCTGAACTACACAAGAATGAGTTTTCAAAGGTAGAATTAAGAGCAGAGAGAGCAAGAATGGAGTGGGTTGAGGAAAGTAATGAAATGCAAAGGGATCCCAGTTCTGAGATAAAACAGGAAATTAAAAATTGAAAAGACACAAGGTAAAAAGATTTGAGGAGGCTGAATATAGATATCTTCAGCAATTGGCCAATATCAAATGGAAGAAGGATGGAGACAGGCCAACGAAGATATTTTATGCAAAGCCGAGGGAGAGAATATGTAAAAATCATATTATTGGTCTTTAAAAAGATGGTCATATTTTGGAGAACTAGGAATTGGAGAGGTATTTAACAGATTCTTTAAATCTCAACTTGGGGGATACAAGGGTGAAACTGCACAACTAGAGTCGGATGCTGCAACTGGAGGTTCAGTTTTGGAATTAAAGAAGCAAATTAAACTGAATGAGGATATAACTGAAGATGAGCTTCTGAGAGCAATTAAAGGGATTTATTCCAAAAGGAGCCAAGGGTATGGTGGCTTTAACAATAAATTCTACAAAGATTCATGGGCTGTCGTAGGAAGAGATTTTGTAAATGCAATTAAGTTTTTTTTTCTGTTGAAGACTTGCCCTGAGAACTGAGCAGAGTTGTTTTAACTCTATTTCCCAAGGTAAGTCAGCCTCAACTTCCAACCGACTTAAGGCCTATTTATTGTTGTTATGTTCCTTATAAAGTGATTACCAAGACACTGTGTGAAAGGTTGGGGAAAATTCTGCCTGATATTATTAGTCTAAATCAAGGGACTTTTATAAAAAAAGTAGACATATAAGACACAATATCATTCTTTCACAGGAATTGGTTCACATATACAGTTTGAAAGGATTAAAAGCTAGTTGTGTGATAAAGGCAGACATAAGGAAGGAATTTGACACAGTTAGCTGGAAGTTTCTCTCTAACTGGTTGAAGGTTTTGAAATTCCCTGCATTATCTACTTCTTGGGCTGAAAGATGTGTCTGCTCCTCGAATTTTTGCTTGTCTTTGAATGATTATTTCACATATACTTTCAGAGGAAGAAATGTGGTGAAGCAGGGAGATCCACTGTCTGCCTTGCCTTTTGTATTGAGTATGGAGTACTTGACCAGATTACTGTCAGGGAGATATACAGAGAAAAAGGTAGGCAATCACCAATGGTGTAGGAGGGTTGGAATTTCTCAGGTTCCTTCAACTGTCCTAACTCTTCACAGTTGGATTCAGCCACCCAAATATCACTTTGCCCTTCGGGATTAGAACCAAAGATAGTGTGTGTCTGCTTAAACTTGTAGATATGGCCAGGGCCATACTTTCTTCCCGCACCTATAACAAAGGTGATCCTCTCTTCTAAATTGTTGCTCCTGAGGTGTGATCTTCTTTGAGATCTTAGACCTTGAGCTTGTTCTCTTTTCGTTGACGTTCTCTTTTTAAGATCATCCACAAGATGACTTATAGTTCCAAAAGATGATCCCCTAGGTTCGGTTCCTGAAGAATTGCAACCTCCACAACTTCATGTAGATCAACAGGTTTAAACGTCCTTACCATTGGTCTAGGCTCGTCCTTTGAAACACTAATGAAGCCAGCAACAAAATATTCTCCAGTTAACCGGGGATTCCTATGGAGTACCAAGGCCTTAAGCTCATCATTTTTTCCTGATATTTCCTCGATGTGGCTCTCCGGTACGACTTATCAAATTCTTCCATCACATTTTGCCACCAATTTCAGAGAATCTCTGCAACACAGCATTATGAAACTCTGTGGCAGTTCATGCATCACAAATTGCATCTGTTTTGTGAATCTCTGCTTACTGCTTTGCCAACTCTGCTTGCTGTTTGGCAATTTCTTCCTCTACAAAAATTTGAATGAAGTTTCCATCTGCTCCTTCAGCTAAACATAATTCTTCTTCATTTCACAAGAATGATCTCTCAGTCTTTGAGAAATCTCCAGCACTTCAATCTCCATTTTCTTCATGTGCTTCTCCAGTGTTTTAAAGCATGTGTTTCCACCGTGATCAAGGATAGTCTAGCTCTGGTACCACTTGTAACTTTTGAGGATTCAATAGCAAATGAAAGAAGAAAATGTACTGATATTGCAGCTATGAAAGCTGAGAAAATACAAAATGAGATGAGAAAGAAAAGCAAATTCGGGGGGATGGGATTTTCCAAACTGAGAAGTTTCAGATTACAGTAAGCAATCCCAAAACTTATTGCTCTTTAACCACACCAAAACCATGCTAACCGCCCCTCTAACTGTATGTAGCTCAGAGCATCCGCAATGGTTATTGCTTAACCCACTTTTCTTAATAAAGAACACTCCTTATTTGAAGAGGACCGTTGTGGAGTTTTAAGAACCACCCCTTAACAAGGAGGTGGTATCTCTTTATTTGTGAAATTGTCAACCAATCAATGATTGACATTTGACATGACTTGTTTTGTATTTTTTAATTAATTATAATTTAAAATAAAAATTAATTTTAAATAATGTTTTAAACTGTAAAAAAGGCTTATAAATACATACATCCAATCTGATAAACATCCGTCCTCTAACCATGGAAAGAAGGGTCAATTCAAGAATTTCAAGTTTCAATCCATTGACGCTCGGAGATTTAGGATCGGGACATTCATCAATCAACTTAGAACGGACATTGTTGAATATATTTTCAAATGTTTTAGAAATAAGGATCAAATCTAGTTTTTTTTAAATATTATGATATTGATATTAATATTAATATTGATAATTTTAAATCATATAAATTTTATACAAAATATTATTTCGGATGAAATAATAATTATATTTGTTATATATAGTCAATACAATATAATTTTTAATTTACGTGATGTTGGTATTTTATAAAATAAAAATAATTTTTTATTAGAGATGGTGATGTGACGCTAAAAAGTGATTCTCACGTATTATTCAATTATTGATAATTATTTTAAATCTAATTCTTATCAAAATGCTTGACATGTCATTTAAGAAGAAGTACTCCCTCCGTCCCATTACTTTTGGCCCATTTACTTTTTCACGATCTCCAACGATCATCTTTGACTGTCAATATCTCTATCGACGCATACCAATTCAGCATAAAATTTTGATATTTAGAATATAGATATTAAGATGAATCTAACAATATCTCACATAATATTTTTATCATATATATAAAACTTATATTAGTGGTCAAAATTTGCTAAATTTGACTTTAAAAAAATTAAGTGGTTAATAGTTGTGAGACAGAGGGAGAGTGTAGTATCCGTCAACAAATTTCACATCAAGTGAGGAGATAGAAGTTTGAAGGTATAAAAATAATGATCAAAGAGTAGGTTGAGAAATTTGGTCCACAGTGGTGGAGGAGAAATATAGAGCTGAATGGATAAGTGTAGAGATGTCAATTTTTTACCCGAATCAAGAACTTGATTCGTACCAACACATCCGAATCAATCCGAACTCTGATCTGATCCGAGAAATATTGACCTGAACCTAACCTGACACGACCGCACTCAACCCAAAATCCAATTTTGACCCTAGAAATATTGACCTGTACCCAAACCTGACACGTCCGAATTTAACCCAAAATCCGAATATGACCCGATAATCTGGACCCAAACCCGACCTAAACATGAACTTGGGATCAACCTGAACTCGATCCAACCCGAACTTAATTCAACCCGAACTAATACCCGATAAACCAGCTATATAACCTTATGTGTAATCAACCCAAAACAGATGTAGTTATAAAAATAAATTAACATTTAATATGGAACCAAGTCAACTTGGTTATGAGTCAAACTAATAAATTCTTTAGACATGCTTATTAGAATAAAGTGGGGTTTTTATATATCACGAGTATACATATATGATTACTTGTATATAAAGTCAACTCATAACAAATATGAATACACAAGATTAAGTTAAAATGCACACGACTAAATTTATAAATCTAATGAATAATGTCAAATAAAGAGAGATGTCTAATTAAAATCATGATTTTTAATTAGTAATTATAGAGAGTCGACTAATATTAATTTCAAAATTCAGTTTGAAAAGTATTGTAAAAATAATATTTAATAAATTATTACAAATTCTTGTTATATATCGAGTAACTGTTAGATGAGAGTATTTTATAATTAGTGAGACTAATAAGAATATTTTATATTTAATTTTATTTAGTGAGATATATATATATATATATAATTATGATAACCTTTAAAATGGGTTCAACGTATAAATAATTATTTTTTAAATAATTTGAATAAAATAATATAAAAATAACTATTTTATTGTATTTAATATGCAACGATTTCTGACTAAACTAATTATTTCACTTCATTAGTCATATAGTTTCCTTAGATGATTAAACTTCAAAATTATACTACCTCCGTTTCGTTGGATGTGGCACCATGACCTTAGGTGCTTGGATTTAGGTGAATGAAATGAGTGGATGAAATTAAATTTAGAAAGGGAAAAGTAAAATAAGTCGATGAAATTGAAGGAATCTTGCCATAAAAAGAAAGTGTGCCAAATCCAGAAAAAACTATCAAAAGAGAAAAGTGTGTCACGTCTAATGAAATGGAGGGAGTAAATAAAATTCTTTATTTTCATTTTAAATGTAAAACACAAAAAGTACATAAAAGTAATCATAATTTTTTAATTAATAATATCGAGCAACGCGCGGTGGGACTCCACTAGTTTGTTATTTTAAAAAATAGAATCAAAATATTTATTACAACACAAGAATGCACTAAAGTTTTTTTTAAAAAATGAATTGAATTCAATGAATATTCAATACTGTTATTCAACTAAAATAGTAGGCACAAAAGCTTCTCTAACATATTTATGGAAAATTAAGCTATGACCCAAAAAATGTTACGACATTATCCTTCTCTCCAAAATACACATTTTTTGTTTGTTATTCTTGCATAAATATAGAAATAGAAAACAAATATGTTTTTTTGGTGAAATGTTGGAAAGTGCTAGTATATGTTCTAGAGTAAATTAAAGTTGATTACTTAGAATTAAGAAAGAGAAATCGAAAAAGATTACGGATATGTTCTTGTGCCCAGTTGTTGATAAATATTTCGTTACAGACTTGAAAAATACAATGGGGGTGTATAGGGTATAATGACGTTCGAGCGAATTCAATTTGGAGTTACGAGTGAAGTTTTTGCTTTTTGCACTTAGGTCCCTCCAAGAAAGTTGGAATTTTTTAATCACGAAATTGGCGATACCAAAATGCAATTCAATAATGTACAACTGTGACTTTGCAATTTGGGCATGGATGGGTGAACATAAGGGCTTTGGAAGTCAACATTGAATACTTCTACAAAGTCTTAAAAAATTACAATGTGGCCCAAAATTGTGTTACCCCATTGTCCGTTGCTCCAAAATACGTTATTTTTTGTTTTTCTTGCCTAAATATAAAAATAGAAAACAAATATACTCCCTCCATCCCAGAGATATTTGCACAATTTCTATTTTCGTCCGTCCCACAGAAATTGGCATAATTCAATTCTTACCCAAAGTGGCAAAAAAGAGCTCATGCATTTACTATATTATCCCTCAGAAAGTTGATTAAATCTACAAGTCAACTCTTCCATTACCAAAATACTCTTCCTTTATTTCCCATCAACACTTCCATATCATCTTGCATAAAAAACTGATCCAAAAGCAAGTGTGCCATTTTCTCCGGGACGGAGGGAGTATTTTTTTTGCTGAAATGTTGGAAAGCTCTAGTATATGTTTTAGAATAATTTAAAGTTGATTATTTCTAAGTAAAAAAGTAAATCGAAAATGATTACGGATATGTTGTTATGCTCGATTGTTGATAAATATTCTATTACGTATTTGGAAAATACAGTGGGGTGTATAGGGTAGCATCACTTTCGAGCGGATTTCAATTTGGAATTACGAGTAAAGTTTTTACTTTTTGCACTCAGGTCGCTCCAAGAAAGTTGGAATTGTCGAATCACGAAATTGGTTACACCAAAATGAAATTCAATAATATATGATTGCGACTTTGAAATTTGGGCATTGTTGGGCGAACATAAGGATCTCGAAAGTCAACATTGATTACTTCTGCGCAGTTTTGGAAAATTACAATGTGGCCAAAATTGTGTTACTCCATTATCCATTGCTCCAAAATACATGATTTTTGTTATTGTTGCCAAAAATATAAAAATATTAAATAAATAATTTTTTTGGTGAAATATTGGAAAAGCGCTAGTAGGTGATCTACCTTAACTCATATTGTAAACCCATTTTTCAAAACTTTTTTCCTATTCTAACTTGGAAATTTTGGAAATATTCTATGTATCGAGCATTGGTACTCGTCAACATATCGGTGCCTATACAATTATAATGCAGTTGCGTGGGGCTGATTCAAAGTATTTTTAAAATTTTTAAATTAAATTCAATCCTAGCACCGGTATAGGATTATTTTGCCACCACAATTTTAACTACAAAAATTACTATTACGATCATAGGCACCGGTATTAGCACCGGTATATGTCATTCAACCAAAATCGGTGTTGAAAAAGATTAAATTCAAACATTTTTTTCTCGATAGGCACCGGTGCTGGATTTATTCACATGCACCGGTATTTTGTTTCATTTACCAGATTATCAGTGCCTATGAATTTTCTAACACCGGTATTGCTCTCCCAACAATGACATACAACGCCTAGATGCCTATTTTCCAGTAATGTATAATTAAAAGTTACAAGTTACAACGAAATAAAACTTGATAACAGTGCAGTTGTAACAATAATTTTATTGAAACATAACCTAAACCAACCCAAATTTAATCGGGTAGAAAAATAACCCAATCTAAAATGAACCAACCCGAAATATATTTGAATCCAATATGAAACATTATAAAAAATAACTGACATGATCATACCCGAACAAAAATTCAGTACAAAAAATGACACGACAGTAACCCAATCCGTTCCAACTCGACAATATTCTGATCCGACTTGACCCGACCTAATCTGAGTGTAAAAATTACACGACATTAACCCGACCCAATATTAACTTGATCCGATCCGACACGACCCGGGGAAAAAACTAACACGTTTTCAACCGGACACGACAGTAACCCGACCCAACCCGACACGAAAAATGAAATCAACACATTTCAACCCGATTTGTTTCAACACAACACATTTCTTCCCCGACACGAACTCGATACGATAACCTGAATTGACACATCTAGATAAGTGTGGAGGTGGTCAAAGTTTCGAGGGGAAAGTGAAAAAAAGAAATGGAATAAGAACCACAGTTAACCTCAATCATATTATAAGATTTTTTTTACTAAGAGCATGGGCAGTGGTGGTCTCTTAATTTTAAGAGACCACTCTAGAGATAGAAAATGCCTACAGTGGTGGTCTCTAGAGTGCTCTTAATAAGAGACCACTCCAAAGGTTCCAAGCAAGAGACCGCTAGAGAGGCCGGCTTGTCAGAGGAAGTACTGACCAAGGGGCCGCAGGTTGGCTTGCCACATTCTTTTGTCCCCTCCAGGGACACGTGGTTCCCTCCCACTGGGCCACGTGTCGCATTAACTCAGCCTTTGTTTTTTAAAATTTCAGATGGGACATGTGTCGCTCATTGGTTGGGCCACGTGTCCCATCATTTTTTTAAATCTGTTTTTTTTAAATCTGATTTGAAATATATATTTTAAAATATGCAAAATATTTTTTAAAATATGTAATTTTGTTCTTAAATATGGAAAAATAACAATATATAATAATTTTTAAAAAGTGAAAAAGTGAATTTTTTTTAATTTTTTACAACGAACAACGATATATAAAAGAACCAAAAAAATGAATTATTTAATAATTTTTGAAAAAATGAAATTCAATTTTAAATTTCATAACGTATTAATAAATTTCACATTCAACTTATTTTGGGTGGACAAATTT